>CM049803.1:5601979-5684479 GCA_027422405.1 Ptychobarbus kaznakovi | reverse complement strand
CATTCTGCCCGCTTTCAAATCAGACTCGGAGATGAAATAGCGCAGTAAGATCACGTTTATTTGAATTAATTATCAATCGATCGCAAGAGAGAGAGAAAGATGATAGTTGAGTGTGCGGTACATTCGTCTACGCATCGCTCTTCAAATATTAAAGCTGCGTTACTTTGAAAAAAAGTGACTTTACATATCGTAGTGGAATAAAATGTAGCATTCTAGTATCTAGGCTGTTTTATTAATAAAAGTTGCATTGAAGCATTGACAAGTTTGTGTGTGTGTGCAGTGTGTGTGTGTGTGTGTGCAGTGCAATCTGTGTGTGTGTGTGTGTGTGTGTGTGTGTGTGTGTGTGTGTGTGTGTGTGTGTGTGTGTGTGTGTGTGTGTGTGTGTGTGTGTGTGTGTGTGTGTGTGTGTGTGTGTGTGTGTGTGTGTGTGTGTGTGTGTGTGTGTGTAATGTCTGTGGGTTTGTGTGCATCAATTAAAACAGCACATTAATTTGAATGGTGATTGAAGGTGGGGTAAGTGATTTTTGGAAGCCAATGTTGATATTTGAAATCACCAAAACAAACACGCCCCTTCCCCAAAAGGGTCTCGCCCCTATCTTCACCCTAGCTCCGCCCGACACATACGTATGTCAATGATTAGTTGTGTGAAACAAAGCAAAACCAATGTTACTCACCTATCGAGAAGAAACAAAGCAACCTCGGCGCTGATTGCAGGTCTTCCCGCTTCTTGAGTTCTCTCCGGTGCTGGAAAGCTGATCCGATATTTACACAGGTCCTACATCTTGCCTTATCATAACACCGTGTCTACACCGGACGCCACAAAATGCTATAGAACTGGATGCAGCACCGCATCACGACAAATCCCCGACAATAAACCTCTGCTGCGTTCTATTTATGACATATTGACACAAATTTCAAATAATTTTTAACAGTCGCTTTATTCGGTCCAATGTAGACGCGCCTTATTTTGTTCCGCAGATGTTTTCCTCATTTGTTGTTTATCCGCATCTCTATCTTTCTGTCGCTCGGCTCGGCTTATGTCCGTCATGTGCACTGATGAGCGCTCTCTCCTCTGCATCATGATTAGACACGCCCCTTACTGCTGATTGGCTACACGTTTGTTTTGGTACTCGGCCCGACTCGTTTTCTAAAGCGTTTTTGAAAAATTGCATGCCCACCTTTAAACTGACTTGGAACTACCTGTGCATTACATGTTTTTACTGCATACCTGCCAGCCAATCAGAATCCAGTATTCAGACAGACCATGGTATATTCAGAGTGAACTAGAAGTCATGACTATTTCTTTCACCACATCTCAAATGATGGATCGTGTTCTGTCACACAAATGATATGTACCATTTTATGCATCTCACACATGATTGTGTTATATTTTATGTGACGTACAATACTGTACTTCAAATGCGGCTGGTATTTAATTACATAACTTATTGCATATACTTAAATCACACATTCATGTACATACAGCCCTGTATACACTTTATACATATGTTTATTGCATTCAGACTGTCTGTTGTCTGTTTTGTGATTTGCACTGTTTTGCTCTGCTAAAAAGCATGGATTTATTGTTACTTAGTATGCTGTAGTCTACGTGTTATTTTACTATCCTTGAGATACTGTAGCTTTTTATTAAAAATTTACATATTTTTTCATGTATATGTATTAAGTGAATTTTTAGCTAATTTGTTGTGAGGTTAAACTGAGATAAATATGAAAAGTTGTGGAAACATTAACTATAATAGTTAACTATAATAACCCCATGGAAGCCTATTTCCATCACTGAATAAAAAAATAACAAAAATATAAAAAAGGCAACTGTCTCAGCATTGAATGATATAAACTTGCAATTTCCAAGTATTAAAGTCAGAATTGTAAGAAAAAAGTTGGAATTCTGGAAAATAAAATTTTTTATTTTGTACTTACTTTTTATTATTATTCACTAGAGGACATAGGCTTCCATATAACCCTGCATATGACATTTTATTTTAATAATAATAATATTACAAATTTGTATATTGACATGTAAAATATTGTGCATCACAGCTAATACCCCCCCCCCCCCCGGTGCTATATAAAAAGTATCATATTCATATTTCAGTGTACTGATATATTGCTATTGTGGGGGATTTTATGTAATGGTGCATGATGCCACAGTTATGGGTCAGAATTTCTACACAGTAAATACTTAAATGCTTTATTTTACTATTTATTTGGATCTTCCTACTTTAAAATATGTGACAATATTTTGAATGTCTGGGGTGAAACCACAAAACATAATCACAGTAGGCATTTTAAAAGGAATAAATGATAAATATATGCATGATGAAAAATAAATGAAGACACGGTAGAAAGTTTCTAAGACCATTTTAATGTGAACTTTGAGACACATATCTATTGTGATAAAGATCGGTCACTGCATGGGAAAGTGCTGGAGTTGCAGACACGTTCAGAAACAATTAGTAATTATTTGGCAGGATTATCAGAGGAAGTAAGTGCAGCGTTTCAGTGGCTCGTTTCGCTCTGACGCACGCGTGATGATGATGATGATGTACCCCTGACTTAATGACAGCCTCTCATCAGGAGCGTCCCGGACGAGCCCTAATGACTCTTTAATCCCAGACTGACCGGGCTGAGAGTCCCACCGACCTCCGCATTACTCCGGCCCGTCTCGCCCTGAAACCGAATCAGTGGAAAAACATGGATGCGGGCTGCTCTACTGTATAGGCGTTACACCACAACAATGGCAGGCTTTCTCTGGGGCCAGGCTTCGACGGGCTCCTCCGGCTCTCAATGCCGCCTCTGTCTGCCCTGTTTGTTTCCAGCTAATTGCCTGGAGCTTTAATAAGTTGGTGATGATGTACGGGCAGCGCCGGTGACCCCTGCCAAAAGAAATATTATGTCGCCCTAAACTTGCGGAGGGGCAGGTCTTTATCAACCTAAACATTTCTGAGCCCCTCTGGTTTCAAATGTGCTGAAGACGGGTCATGGGAGCCCTGTAATTACTATATCACGCCGGAGCGGAGGAACTTTAGATCTGGAGACGGGAGCTCTTGTGTCTGGGGTTTGGGGTGAATTGAGCTCTCGGTGAGTTATCAAACAGACGGGATTACCGAGTCATTGAAGGCTAATTGTTAGTGTTCTCCGGCCATTTTCAGAGTCGCCGTGGTTTGTCTGTCTGCACTGGCGGGGCATTTTTTAAGGCGAGACACCGCAGGTAAAAACAGTGATTTTCATGCATCAGTCAGTTTTGTGATTTTTGGCTTTTCATAAACTGTTGCTTCAAACTAGTGCAAATAAAACATGCAAAATACACTTGATTATTGCACTTGATTTATTTGCACCTGTACAATTAAAATATAATACATATCTTTAAATTTGTTTTTTTGTTTCATCAAATCTCCACTTCAGCAGCACTTACACCACAATTTACAGTTTTATTTATATCTATTTTCTGTTTTTAGAGGGGTTCATTCATACACATTTGCGTGATTTTATATATTTTATTTATACATTTGATGCATTTTTGTTTGATTGATTGATTGATTGATTGATTGATCGGTTTTGGTCGATTGTTGACTGATTGGTTGATTGATTGGTTGATTGGTAGATTGATTGATTGATTGATTGACTGACTGACTGATTTGATTGATTGACTGACTGACTGACTGACTGACTGATTGATTGATTGATTGATTGATTGATTGATTGATTGATTGATTGATTGACTGCTGACACTATTTTCAGATGTGTGGAAAAGAAAGTGAAAGAGAGAAATAAAAGAATCTGGCCTAATCCAGTCTTCAAACTTGTATTCTGTAATCTTATGTCCAATGAGATAGATATTTAATCATGCCTATTTACATATTTAAACATATTTAAACATAACATTTCTAAAAATACGTAATGCAAAAAAAATATTAGCTATGCTTAATTAATCAATCATAAATGTGGGGATATATTTTTGTTTTTGCTTAGTTTTCTGGTATGCCTTACTTAAACTAAACTAAACTCAAATATTAGTTATTTTCTTATTTTCTCTTTTCTTAGTGTGAACACTATTTGACCTTGTTGTCACTATAAGGTCCAGTGGATTGCTTCAGTGGACACAGAGGTCATAAGCATCATTATGTGTTACTTCTGCTACTGTATCGGGTCATCACTTGATGTCCGGTGTACAATCAGAGTGCAAGCGGTTCAGAAGCTCCTCTGCTCTGTTGTATTCGGAGATATGCCACGTTAACAGTTAAAACCGTCGACTGGCCTCCCGTGGCTCATACATTTTTATTGCATGTGTTCTTGCAGGGTATTTATTCTTTCACACTGAAGTGTGTGTGATTTCTCTGTCTTTTATTTCGTTGAACGACTGACAGCACTCGGAGCCACAAAGTCATTTCACCTGCATTAGTACTCAATGAATAATGTATAAATCCCAATTATTGGGTATCATATATGCAAAGACTGTGACAGAAGGCATACAGAACGCATTAAGGCTGCTTAACCCATAAAGGGAAGTAGAAGGTCACATCTGACAGTCAAGATGCAGTTTGCTTGCTGTTTCTGCTTCTATTATATATATATATATATATATATTATATATATATATATATATATATATATATTCAATTCAACAAAAACTAAAAATAAAAACACATACAAAAATTACTAAAACGTAACTTAAATATAAAATGAAAATATGGAAATATATACAAACAGTGCTGGAAGATGTAATAATTATTCAGTTATTATATTTTATTTTGTAAGTCGTCATACACGTTAGACCAGTGGTCTCAAACTCAATTCCTGGAGGGCCACAGCTCCGCACAGTTTAGCTCCAAATCACCTGCTTGTAAGTTTCCAGTGATCCTGAAGACCGTGATTATCTGGATCAGGTGTGTTTGATTAGGGTTGGAGCTAAACTGTGGCCCTCCAGGAATTGAGTTTGAGACCAATGCTTTAGGTGGTGTTATTTATTTATTTGCATTATTTCCCCCGCTTCATAGTACTTCAGTATTACGGTATAACCACTGGATTGCCATCATATACTACACATATCCGGTTGTCTGTTTTCACTCAGTTCCAGTCATATTATAAATGTGGTCTAAAGCAGATTTGCTGAATCTCGGTGGGTTTGAAGCGCAGTAAGCAAGGCTGGCGTTTGTGTGCCGTCCCCAGGGACGAAGCGTCCGTCGTGCTAGTCACCATCTCGCTACTAATCCTGTCTTAGAAGGTTTTCTGTTAACATGGATAAGCATTGGCTTGCTATCGCAGGCTAGTAAAGCTAAGCTTATGTACAGAATGCCATTGAGGATGGCGCCGCCTCCAGCTATTGGCTGCTGCAAACGTCCATATAATTTAGCAGCTGAATACTGAGGAATCTGCAGCGGCTAAATCTGGTGACTGACATGGCCGTGTGTCCTGATAAGAGAGGCCGAAGCGTGCAGTCTTATTTGGATCAAAATGCATGCATTATTGCTGTGGAACTGTGATCTGCTTTTTGCTTCTGACAAATCCATCAAGCAATCCATGCACAGCCCTGGATTACAGGCCTGAGAACAGCACTGGGCTTGTTTTATATGTATGTTCTTCAAAACTCAGTAAATACTTATTTTATTCAATATTTACCAGAGTTCCCAACTCTACAGAGGCAGCATTTTCCAATAAAAGTAAATATGCTGAGCTAGGATCATATAGCATTAGTTGTCGAAGCCTGGACTATATGTTATTGAGCTTGACTAAGTCCAGAAATAATTCTAAAAAGTTACATATATATATATTTATATGTATATAGATATCATTTATTTTTTGTTAAATGCAAGTTACATTGAAACTGAACATAATTGATTTACTTCTGTCTCTATCTATGTACAGTATTTATTTATTATTTTAAATTACTTATATATTTTTAAGCTTGTTGTAGATTCAGTCTAAAACTCATAAATGTAAAAAAATTATAATAACTGTACTGTGTATTAATACAGTATATATTCAATTATTCAAATAAATAGTCACAATGATTACATCAGTTTTCACAGAAACTCTCTCATTTGAAGTGTAATATTTATCACAGCAAACTATTTTGCCATTAATGTTCTTTGTTGTTGTTGTTTTTATGTTAATACTTGTGTTTAAATAACTTGGGATAAATAACTTGTGATGAAATTAGAAATGTTATCTTGTATAAAATCAAACTCTAACTAAAATTTATGAAAATATTTTATTTAATTTCTGCCACAAAATGTTATCATACATAATACATCATTGAAAATATTGTGCAAATATTCATGACTTCAAAAAGTGAGTTAAAAGTGACTAAATCATACACTGATAAATGAAATGAGATTCTGAAAAATGTGTTTTCTGAGTTTATTTTCTAAAAGCTCAAAGAGTCAGAAGTTGCCCGTAGTTGAAGAAACACCCGTGTGGATACGAAACGTGTCTCCTCTTATTTGCTGTTCATCCAGAAGATCAGAAATGTCCTGACACGGCAGAGGTGAAGGAGGAGGACACGCTCTGTAGATTGATGAAGTGTGTGTGTGTGTGTGTGTGTGTGTGTGTGTGTGTGTGTGTGTGAGAGCACTTCACACCCGCCGCTCTGCCGTTTAACTCTGATGGTGTGAACACATTTCAGCAGGACTTCACACATGCAGGTGGCGCTTTTATCAGCTTGTGGTTTTCTCCAGTTCCTCACAGGCAGTTTCAGGGACATTTACTCTGTTTAAAAACTGCTGAAGTGCTTTTATTTGAGCGTGAGGAATTTAAACAACCTCACAGCCTTTGGTGAAAAAGTGAGAGGGATGAAAGTAAGAAAATGATTGGTGCGAGAGCAGAGCTTTGAGGTTTACTTTACCTGAACACTGGGTTTTAAAATGCATACATCTGCCAGCGTAGACAGACGCTTTATTATTGATTTGATCCGCAATTTGTGTTTTCCCAAAGTGTTCAAATTTCTTGCATATCACTAATTTTAACTTTCCTCAGCAGGGAAGCCG
This sequence comes from Ptychobarbus kaznakovi, assembly GCA_027422405.1. NCBI lineage: Eukaryota > Metazoa > Chordata > Actinopteri > Cypriniformes > Cyprinidae > Ptychobarbus > Ptychobarbus kaznakovi. The sequence goes on along the minus strand of CM049803.1, from coordinate 5,677,472 downwards.
TTTCCACCGGATAAGTCAGATGCTGTCAAATGAATTGTAAAACTAATCTGACAAAACACGGGCAGTATAGCGAAGCCTGGTGGTTTTAGATGACTGTGATAATATTGGACGTACTCTCGTGTTAAATGATGAACACACTCGATCACGGCCCACTCGCTGTACTCTGGCTGACTCTCACATCTCCAGCAGATCTGAGCATCATTCAGACGCGTGTCCTCTCAAAACCTCACAGTCATTTCCCTTTGTCAAGTCTAACTCTATTTGCAGTTTTTTTTTTTTATTAATCATTCAGTGCATATGATACACAATTAAGACCTGTTAACACAGTTAAGGTGAAGCACTTGAGATTTGTATTTAAAGCTTTGTAAGATAATAATTAGACTTTGCTGGCATTTAGTCCATGTCTGTAGCTTTGATACACTCCTGAATGTTTTGAAAAAAAATCATCTTGGCAAAACAGACCTAAAATATGGATGACTCTTCCTGTACTCACTCATTTTGTCCTATCAATTGCTCTCAGGTTAAAGTTGTGAGCTCATGTTGAAACACAAATTCTAGTTAATATTATTGCATTGGACTAAAACTTACTGACTTTGCTCACACACGATATAACAACTTCCCAAAACGTTTTTGGGGGATTTTTTCCTCACCATGTTACTCTGTGCTGTTCTTGATAAATAATGACCAGCCTACAAACAAATTGCTTATAAACTTCTCATTATACTGTATTACCAAATATTGGATTCAATCTTTTATCAACTTGTAGCAAAGGTTTGTATTTCTTTTTGGAGAAACTGACTGGTGATAGCTCTTATAGATTTGAGCTTATGCACCTTTTTGTGTTAAAGGATCCTTGCATGTGTCTCACATTTTTCATTTCATTTATTGCAAATGAAAAAAAGTGTGTAAAATTGTGAATAAAAAAGGAATGCAATAATTTACAAATCTCATAAACTTATATTGGATACTTAGACATTTGGTATCATATTTTAACAATGACATATCAGACGTACATGCTGAGAGGCCGGACAAGTTAAATGTACTGGAACAGCTCTGAACTTATTAGGTCAATTGGCAACATGATCTCTTTGGAGCAAGATTTTGCAGTTTTACATTATACATACAGTGACCCTAAAGAGTATTCAGACGCTGAAGCCACACTTAATAAATGGCATTGAATTGCAAACAAAATATCATGCAAACAAATTGTGTGTGAGAACTTTTCTCAGCGATTTTTAAGACAAAATCCTTGTCCCTAATATGTGTCTTCATAAAACAACACTTCCTTGGAAGACACTGACTAGTTTTGTTATAAATAAAAAATAAATAAGTAAAAAAAACTTTGCAATGCCTCAAAAACATGATCTTTCTTTACAATGAATGATATTTGCATCAAAATCCCATACACAAATGTAATATGTGTATGTATGTATGTATGTATATATATGTCGCTGGGGTATATTTGTAGCAATAGCCAAAAATACACTGTATGGGTCAAAATTATCGATTTTTCTTTTATGCCAAAAATCATTAGGACATTAAGTAAATATCATGTTACATGAAGATATTTAGTAAATTTCTTACCCCAAATATATAAAAACTTCATTTTTGATAAGTAATATGCATTGCTAGCAACTTTAAAGGCAGTTTTCTCAATACTCAGATTTGTTTACACCCTCAGATACCAGATTTTCAAATAGTTGTATCTCGGCCAAATATTGTCCTATCATAACCATACATGAATGGAAAGCTCATTTATTCAGCTTTCAGATGATGTATACATCTCAATTTCGAAAAAAATTGACACTTAAGACTGGTTTTGTGGTCCAGGGTCACATATATATGTAATGTCCATATGTGAAATATGTTGTCATACACAGGAAAAACATAAATGAAGCCTATTAAAATCAGAGCAATTTCATATATTAACAATGCATTTGTTTCAAAAAAGTTCAAGGACAGTGTTTAGTCTGGGTTTGTTTTTACTCTCATAAATAGTTTTGTGACTTAATTGTGTGTGTTGCTCTTCTGTTGGCCGTTCTCTCCCTTCAAACTACAAATAAATACTAAGAGATGCTATTTGCATTGTGTCGCCGGCATGCGGCTTGCCAAAACATTTCCCATTAGTTTCAGCTGACTGTGTAAATTATTTCTCAAATTGATGAGCTCTGTAATATAAATAAAGGTCAAATCAGAGTTTCCAGATGTGCGGCGAGCTCGGATACAGCCAGCTCATTTGGAAATGAAAATAACACTCCCAGCGCTGTTGATTCAGGCAACACGCTCAAAGACACGAGCGCCATTCAACCTTCAGCCGCCGCTAAAGAGACTCCTGCCCGATGCATAGGGATGGGCGATAACACTCATTTTGTTTTCGATACGATACAGATACTTTTAAAAGGTCAGTATATTTGATATCAATACCGATGCGATATGCCTAGGGCTTACTTCTAAACTGAACTTAAGTATGAAATGTATTAAATTACTAAGAGTAAAATATGTAATGATACTGTAAGGGAGCCAGTGGTGTGTCAAGTGTAGAAAAAAAAGAGCCCCAACGATGTTCTGCGGAGCACAAACACCACTGTTCCAAATGTACCGGCAGATGGAGGCGTAAAAAATAAGGTGACAATGGATCGTAAAGTTGTTTTATTACCATGAGTGCAAAAATGAAGGTTTCAAATGAAGTGTGTCACAGCTATTTACAATGGTATTTCAAAAACAAAGAAAAACTGTTCAACCAACTATTTGGCTATGTCTAATAAATTGACCCAAAAGACAGTGACTCCAAAATCATCTAACAACTCACTCTACCAGTTCCTTAACAAATCTGAGAGGCCATCTTAAAAAGACAAAGCCCCTCCTACTTGGGCTAAACCATTTGGTAATTAATGGTAATAAATAAACTTTAAGAAAAACAAATAAATGTACTTTAACAGTAACAAAGAGGTAAACTGTTATAATAACAATAAACACAAAAATTTGGAACAAAACCAACTCAATTAATTATTAATTATTAAAAATTCTCAACACAGAATTAAGCAGATCACCAACATCCCCCTTCCTACATGAGTACAATGAACCATGTCATCTATTGGCGGGAACGGGATCTTCAAAATGGTGAACATTTATTGTGACCGGGTTTTGTCTGTTTGGCATGGAAACGGTTCCAGTAGGTAAGTATGGCTATTTATAATATGTACTTGGTTATACAGAAACAATAAACATTTAACCTGATCACCTGTCTCGCTTTACTTCTTAACCCAACACATTACATACATCACCATAAAATGTAGTAATTATTAAATGTCAAACTTCAAAAGAAATTACATAAGGAGAGGAACAACATCACATAACACATGATCAATGACCAACATATCTGTGTTAACTGGTGTTTAGTTTGCGCAAAACAGATAGGGAAATGTATGCATGCATGTTCACAGTCCCGTGTCAACGTAAGAGTCCTTTTTATAATAAACGTATCTAGTCACAGAGCCTCACTGTGACAGATACCCATTTTACTTAATATTTGAAATGCATTGTAACATTCAATTGTCTCTATTGCAACTTATTACATTTAACTTCACATTTAGTCATTTAGCAGGTGGTTTTATCCAAATAGACTTACAAATGAGGACAATGGAAGCAATCAAAATCAACAACAGAGCAATGATGTACAAGTGCTATAACAAGTCTCAGTTAGCTTAAGGCAGTACGTATAGCAAGTGTGTTTTTTTATTTTTTATTATATAATAACTACAATATAAAACAGATGGAATATAAAAAGAATAGAGCAAGCTAGTGTTAGATGCCTTTTTTTGCTTTTGTTAATTGTATAATAAATAAAAAGAAAACGGATAGAATACAAAACGAGTAGAAAAGCTATTGTTAGTTTTTTTAAGAATAAAATTAGGATAGAGAGTGCTAGAGTTAGAGGGACAAATGAAGATGTTTTAGCCGATTCTTGAAGATGGATGAGGACTCAGCTTCTCGGATTGAGTTGGGCAGCTCATTCCACCAGGAGGGAACATTTAAATCAAAAGTATGTGCAAGTGATTGTGTTCCTCTTTTGGATGGACAATAAAGTGACGTTCACTTGCAGAACGCAAACTTTTCTGGCTGTTTTGAAGGAGTTATGGTTGATGTGTCTAATTGGAAGGTGAAATTGTGATGAAACGATGGGTTTGCTGGAACCACAAGCAGTTCTGTCTTAGCTAGGTTGAGTTGAAGGAGATGGTCCTTCATCCAGCAAGAAATGCTGAGATGCGAGCAGATATCGTCAGATCATCAGGATGGAATGAGAGGTAGAGTTGAGTGTCATTAGCATAGCAGTGATATGAAAAGCCATGTTTCTGAACGACAGAACCTAGTGAAGCCATGTAGACAGAGAATAAAAGTGGTCCAATAACTGAACCCTGAGGCACCCCAGAAGTTAGATATTGTGACTTGGTCACCTAACCTCTCCAAGATAGAGATACATAACTTATTAGGTTATGTTTTTGTTTGCACAAGCTTAACAATATGTTTACTGTAGTGGTAACCATATAAATCTACAAACACTATAATTGAACTATGGCCACTTTAGTATAACCATGGTTTATTTCCATAAGGGACTGCCAGTGACAGACTTTTACATGCATAGAATTCAACCTTTTTATTCTGACAGTGGATGCTTTATGCTAACATTACAAAATCAATATGAACTTTTAACATTCGATTTAAATAAATGTAATTGCACAAAATTTGTAGGCTACAATTTCAATCTGTTTATGGTGAAATAACTCAAACGTATGTTCATTTATGTCCTCTGATAAGGATTGTTCTGGGCTGCCATTCCCAAAAGCTTCAATGCTTTCCTATGACACTTTTGGGAAAAGCAGAATGCACTGTCAGAAGTGAGTGAACGCTCTGTGATTGAATGATTCTGTCTTGCAACATTGTGTTCTTAATTTCTTAATTTTGTATTTGTCACATACACAATTATACAGAGTATAACCAGCAGTGAAATGTGTTCTCTGCATTTAACCCATCCAAGTGCACACACACCTGGAGCAGTCGGGGGTTCGGTGCCTTGCTCAAGGGTCTCAGCCTCAGTCGTGGACAGGTCCTGCCGGAGCCGAGATTCGAACCCACATCCTACAAGTCCAACGCTCTCTCCATTACGCCACGACTGCCCCCAACAGTTCAGATGAGCAGGGAAATAGTTCCACCCTACACAATTATTCATCCAATTTAATGCATGTTGTTCGCATTAAGTTTTTGTTGTTAAATATACAAAATCACTGGTAAATAAAACACACCTTAGTATCGATATTTTTTATTTGAGTATCGATACTTTCGATACACGCATCAGCATCGATACACTGTCTTTGACACAAAGTACACTTGGATACAGTGGTGGCCAAAATGATTAGAGCACTAGTATCTACAGCAGCAAAAAAAATGTTTTAAGTCAGTTATATCTATATTTTGCTGTAGTGTGTCAGTAGGAAATATCAGTTTACATTTCCAAACATTAATTTTGCCATTAATTGTAATAATCCAGTGAGATTTGTTTTATATCTGATCTGATCATCATCAGTCTGTCTGGAATGACACGAAGAAACAGAACAAACTGAGACTGACTAAATCCAGAAGAACTGCGTTTCCAAGAAACCTCCTGCAAAGCTACAGTACTGTTAAAAGTTTGAGGCACTTGTGCAAAAATGCTGTAAAATGAGGAAGCTGTCAAGAATAATGTCGTAAATACATTTTCTTTATCAACTTCTATTAACTAAATTAAATCAGCGTTTGTTGTGAGCATCCTTTGTGTTTAAAGCAGAGTTTGTCCTCGGTGCACTTGAGCAGCGTTTCTCAGGAGCTTTGCAGGAGGTTTCTCGAAGCATCTTGAGACACAGTTCTTCTGGATCGAGTCTGTCTCAGTTTGGTCTGTTTCTGATCAGATCAGATATCTGTGTGGAGCACTGGCCGTTCTCAGACAAAAATATCACTGGATTATTACAATTAATGGCTAAATGAATGTTTGGAAATGTAAACTGATATTTCCTACTCAGCAAAAGATAGAAATAACTGACTTAAAACCATTTTTTTAGCTGGTGAAAATACTGTTCTAGTCATTTTGGCCACCGCTGTATCAATACTTCAGGATCGATACGCCCATCCCAACAGACACACCGAGTTCAACGACGCCAGCGTCCGGAGCGTTTGAGCGCTCGAGGGCCCGAGGAGGAGGAGGAGGCGCAGGAATCTGCATTTGGCAAGAAACAAGATGGACATGAACGATGGTGTGAATGGCGGTGAGGAATGTTCTTGTCGCGGGGCTAAAGGAACAGTTTGTGAGAGGGAGGGCGGCTGCACTATCAGAGCCTAGCAGATGTGGCCAGCAGCCATTCGGCTCGGAGAGAGAGTGATGAACCCAGCACACCCTCCGGGGAGATCCACCTGCATAATCTGTGTCAACAGGTTCCAAACAGCCCCAAGAACCAAAGAGGGAGAGAAGAAAGAGCGGAGAAAACACTTACAAAGTAATTGTCTTGGTTTTAACTCACAGCTCCAATTAACAGAAGTCTAGGCCGACCTCTGTCACCTCCTCATCCCTGCAGTGCAGGATAATTTGTTGTGCCTGCGAGGATCAGAGCCTTCAATCAAACAGCGAAGGCAAAAGAAACAGAGAGAGGAGGAGGAACAGGAGTGTGTCTGTGTGGCGAGAGTGGGCCGCTTCGGTCACGGGCGTCTGATGTGGTGACGAGGTCTACAAGAGTAGGTTGAGAAGATCAAATGGCATTTAAGTTTATTTTCTCTCTCTATCTCTCTTATTTTTCTTCATCTCGAGCAACTGTGTATTTGATATGGCAAAAGACTGCTTGACTCTCACAGCTATAGCTATCTGTCAGTAATCCCAATAATACCTCAATCAGAATACAATGTAAATATCTCAATTTTAATTGGAAAACCAAATAAAGATACAAAATATCCATTAGATCTCGACCTGAAATACATTTTATATCAACCTGAAAGTGGCAACTCTTTGTAAAAAAAAAAAAAATATCTTGAGAAATGTACAAAATCTGAAGCAACTTGATGAATTTAAAATGTTTTTTAGTTCTCTGAAATACTTGATTGTGTTCATTCGGTAAATGCAAAATACATATAAATGAATGATGAATTTATCAGCTGAAATAGACATTTAGCATTTAACAGATTTCTTGTTCAGCACATTTTCATTTAGTAATTCAATACATTAATTTAGTGTTTTAATAGCCATAACTAACAATAAAAATAATAAAAATCAAGTCAGCAAACAGCGGAATAATAGAGCAATTTATACTGCAATGCATGCTGAGAAACGAAAAATATATCCCAGCATATTTTAACAATCGTGTTTGACTAGTTGGAACAATATTTGGGGAAATCTGTTGATCTGACATGAGTTTATTATGTGGAAAATTGCATTTCTTAATATTTGAATTTCCTTAAATTGCATTTCTTAATATTTGATGTTCCTTTTACAGTGTGAATTTTACCGATTAATTATGTTAAAACTTCTGAGCATTAAATCTAAAAAAAATTATCACCATTATTGTGCATGCATATGCACGTATGTTTTGTTTTGCAATACACGTGATGCTCAAGTTATACACATTTAAGAGCACATTCTGGATTGACTGCAATCTGCATTTTTAAGCATATAATATGATGATATTAACCTGATTGCAATAAGGAGTTTAAGCCAGTAAACGCTCTAAAACCTGACTTGGACAGCTGGCATATGCCTGGAATAATCAGGAATACTTTTTACAAACATTAACATCATGGATTTTTAGGAGTATACTGTTTTGTACAGTTAATCATGCTCAGTTGTTATTGAGGACATGAATGATATTTAATGTGGATAAATTAAAAATATATGTGACCCTGGACCACAGACCATATGGGTCAAACCAAAAAAATAATGGTCAATTTTGTGAAATTGAGATGTATGCATCTGAAAGCTGAATACATATTGTTTTCCATTGATGTATGGTTTGTTAGAAAAGGACAATATTTGGCCGAGATACAACTATTTAAAAATCTGGAATATCAATGTCTGGAATATTAAAAAAATCTAAATATTGATCAAATCGCCTTTTAAGCTGTCCAAATGAAGTTCTTAGCAATGCATATTACTCATCAAAATTTTAATAAAAAAAAATATATATAATATAATATATTTAGGGCAGTTAATATAATAATTAATATATATAGGGTAAGAAATTTACAAAATATCTTCATGGAACATGATCTTAATATCCTAATGATTTTTTGGCATAAAATAAAAAATTGATAATTTTGACCCACACAATGTATTGCTGGCTATTGCTACAAATATACTCGTGCTACTCTGATGGTCGTGATCTTTCCTTGAGGTTCGGAGGCTGATCTGTTTCTGTTCTCCGTGACTGTGGGGGTTTGAATCTGACGTCTCCAGGCCTGCAAGCGCTGCGGTGTCTGTGCCGGATCAGTCAGGTGCGAGATGTTTCCGGCGGGCAGATGTGTGCAGGCCTGCATGCTGCTGCAATGCCTTCAGGATGACAAAGCAAAGACAAGCACATGTTCATACGTCAGACTGTGAGAAAACGTCCACGGAAAGGCACATGTGACAAATCATCTCGTATTTGTCGTTTAATCAAAAGACAGGCGTGATGAAACCAGTCAAGTCTTGTTGAGGTTCATTGAAAGACATAAACAACAAACTTGGAGCCACAAAGCAAGCGGGATGGCAAATAAACTGACCTATTCATCTGTGCCTGCTGTCTTTACCAAAGTCATCTATTTATAATAAGTCTGGCTGATAAATGTTTTAATAAACGTGTTGCATAATTCATCGTCGTCAGCCTAGTTTTAATTGACTTATACGAGTGTTGTAGAGCAGATCAAAGCGCTGATTAAAGCGATGTATACATCGCTGTCCGATGCTCTTACTCAGACACCAACTTCTTAGAGATCAGAGAGGAAGTCTGGACTGAGACCTTCAATTATTCACTAGACTAATTAATTAACTGATTGATTATTTGATTATTCCAAACATTGTTGATGCGGGGATCTCACATCTCCAAGGACACAAGCGGAAATCACTTCATCTTTGGCTGCTTTAAAGGAATCATTCAGACAAAACTGAAAATGTTTTCATCATTTACTCGCCCTCATGTCATTCTGGTTATTTTCTTTGTCTTGTGAAACACACACACACACACACACACACACACACACACACACACACACACACACACACACACACACACACACACACACACACACACACGCACACACACACACACACACACACACACACACACACACACACACACACACACACACACACACACACACACACACACACACACACACACACACACACACACACACACGCACAAAATCATACACACGCACACAATCACACACACACACACACACACACACACACACACACACACACACACACACACACACACACACACACACACACACACACACACACACACACACACACACACACACACACGTTCTTTTGTTTCACCATTTGGTAAATTCATTCAATTATTTATTTATTTAACATACAGTATGTACATTTGTATTACCCGTGACATACCATTATATATTGTATTAATATTTTGAATCAAGTTCTATTTGTGTATTGTCTGTTTTAATTGTAGGTAATGTTTTAGAAAAAAAAAATGTTTTGCCATGTTATATTTCATATTATATTATACTATATTGTCCCTAACTGTTGAAACGGGATGTAGATGAGAGAGATTTAGTCAGGAACAGAGACAGGAACAATGATCGTTTCTAGAAGAGTCTTAACGAGGAAAAGGACCACTAAAGTTAACAACGGCTCTCATTACTTGACAGCCCATTAGTGAACCCAAATAAAAGCTGTTCTCACTACACTGTGTGTTCATGCTGTCAAAGACCTTTAATTATCTTGTCTCAATGTGCCGTTTCTGCTGGAGTTTCAGTGGAAGTGTCAGCAGCAGCAGCTTCTGTAAGGAATCACAGAGTTAGAGATGTGTCTTTCACACCACCGTCTGATGTTTAACACGCTGCATTGTGTGAATCCTGATGTCTTCCATCAACAGTGACAGGGCTGATTATTGAGCGCCAGCTTCCTGGAATTAAGAAAGAAGCACTGTGGAAATGTTTATCTTGGTCATAAATCAATGTGCTCGGGCTGTTTAACACCTTAAGGTGTTTGCAAAGGAACAATAAACACAATATAGACGCTGCAGTATTCTGACTCACGCAGAAGGACAGCCTCAGATGATGAGGAGGACTTGATTAAATGGTCATTTCATCAAACTAAGTAGGTCAAACAGAGATACGGGTTAATGCTCCGTCACAGGAATATATTTTCAACTTGAGAATCTGAGAAGGAAACAATACATGTCTTTGTATGAGCATGCAGCAATTATGAATAGTTCCTTGTAAAGGTGGTTCAGGTTGACTTGTTGCCTGAGGCTCACATCAAAGACGTGATTGCTGTTTCATGTCTCTGCTTGCCCATATCATTTCAGTCTGTGTGCGTCCACATGCATCGCAACTATTTTATTGCATCTATGACTTAATGCAGAGTTTGAAGCACGCACACACATAAAAAAAGATAAGAAGTCATAATAAAAGCTCATTAAAAGTACTCTTCCACTGAACCATAATTATTAAACATAAAGACAGAGTGCAGTGTTACAAACACAACATAAATCATGCTAAAATAATACAATAAACCCAACAACTTAATTGCAACCCCAATATGCACTGCTAACAAGTATAAGAAGAAACAATTAATTAAATTACACTCATTAAATTTAATTTGTCATGTAGACGTCATTTTACGGTCATAAACTATAAGATGACAGCATTTTGCTTACTAAATAAACATGTATAATATACAATTGTGATTATTTATTATAATGTTTTAAGAAATATTATTTAATTTGTATTTATTTGATGATATATTTTATTTTATTATTTGTTATATGTATTATTTTACACTAAAGATGCATTGTTTTGTTATAGTATAGATTTCACCATACAAAAAATATAACAGTATTTTATTTATTTTAAACCGGCTGTAGTGTCCTAATATTAATTTAACCAATTAACAGACATTTACTATGCTTCTCATGTAAGGAGATACACGCCAGTTTAATGATCACTCACAAACGTTTTCACTTCTCTGGGAATAATGACTCTCAGGAGTGTTTAATGTGTAATATGTAATCAGTAAATAAGTACAATGTGGGTTCGCAGTGTGGTTTTGTGATATTGCACTGTACTAGCACACATTTATTTGGTTTCATAATTATAGAGATAGACATAGATGCTTTACACTGACTTATATTACATATGTGACCAAGGCGTGGGAGGGTGTGTTCAATTCAATGAGACAACTGATAGCAAATAAGTAAACTGAGCATTGTAGCAGTGCACTTTGGCTTCCCGTTTTGGCCTTTTGATCCGGCGTCAGTCGTCGACCTCAGTGGGTGTGGAATCGACTGTGTTCCCACCCCTCCGTTCATCCCAGGAGAGCCATTCCAATGCTGCATTAATTATTACAGACCTGAACAATACCAGTGGCTTCCAGGCCAGGCACCTATACATCAGAGGAAGTCAGGAACATTTCATTCAGACGATGTAATGGTTTGACCTTTATGGCTTTAGAAGACAGAAAGAAAGATGGGGAAAGAGAGAGGGTGTGAGAGAGAAAAGGAGAAGTGCTGAGTCTTGGACAAATGCACGTGGAAGGGGGATACTCCGTTCCACCACCTCTGGCTGGTAATTGCCATGTAATGAAGTTATTAATGTTTGGTGGAATTTACAGGCCTGATATCCACTGGCTCCCGAGCCCCACATCCTCTCGAACCGGCTTCTCTTTTGTTGGCCCCCACAAAAGAAACACAGGCAATATGTGAAGAGTCATTAATTTCCCTTTCCCTCTTGTTGTCTTTTTTGTTTAGTTTTCCCCTCCTTTCTTTACTGTCTCTTTCACCAACTCCTCCTCAGTGGGAGCCGTGGTTTTGCTCCTCACTCTGCTGGTTTAAGGTTGTAATAGTGTTTGAGAGAGATTGACATCGTTGAGGTAAATGAATGGACAAGCCTGCCTCCTTTTCCCTTTCAAACCCTTGTAAGCAGCCATGCTGTTTTATGGCCCAGCACAATTGCCTAGTTACACATCTGGGAATAATGCAAATGCATAATCAACAAGGGGCCCAAGACCCGGCCCTGTGGTGTCCCGCATCAGCGGGGCAGAGTCGGGCTTAATTGGTGGTACGTGGATGGTTCTGGTCCTCAGGTCCTTAATCCGCAAACACTCTGCCCACGCTTGGGCTCTCCTGCTGAGGCAGTGTGACCCCTAGCAGACCCCTATGCTACCTTACCTGACCCCGGAGCACCAGGAGGAGCAGCCCCTGCCCTCTGCATCTCAAACCCCAACGCTGGATGTCAGGAGGCTCTGTGGGTGAAATCAATAGCTATAAACAGCGAGGTAATAAATTACTTGTCGCGGGGGCTTCAGACAAATTGGAAGCCAGCAGGAAATCTCTGAAAACAGTCTTTATGTTTTTATCCTTGTTTCCCATTAGCTGCTCCAGGGCAGTAAATCGTTTTGAGTGAATTAATTTGCACATGCAAAAGCCACCGATTCTGAAGCTCTGCCTAAGTCATTGCCACTGTAACTGAAATAAAGACACTCGGGAGTAGCGTGTAGGGAAGATTTTTGACATTTCAGGGTCCTCAAGGTCCACAAGAATAATAGATAGGCCAAGTTTTCATAGTGTGCCCATGCCACTGGAATTTGCATTGCCATGTAGTCGATTATATAGGTTGGAATTAATTAAACCTACTCGAGCTGCAAAAAAAAAAAAAAAAAAAAACTTATAACAAATAACATCTTGCAAATATGCAATTCTGTAACCAACTGTATTGGCTTGTTTTCTGAAAATCCATTTTATATCCCAGGGCCCGTATTCATGAAAAATCTTAGTGCTAAGAGTTGCTCTTAGTAACAAAATTCTAAGAAATGTGGGTGTTTCCTCTTAAATTTAAAGAAAAGATCCTAGCAAAGAAAAAAAGTAATTCACAAAGCATCTTAACCCTTAAAAGAGGACTTAAGGGCCAACATTGTTAGTAGTACGGATGAGGACTTTTAGGAGGCTTAAGAGTTTCGTTAGCAGTGAATAAAATGGACGAAACACGAAGAGGGAGGAGAAATGTGTTGCACACCATGCATGACAGTGAGTTAATAAGACGCTACAAATTAGATCACGCAGGGATCATGTTTGTGACCGATCTTATTAGAGACATGCTAACATCTCCGACACCGCGCTGAAATGCCATAGAGCCAGAAATGGACGTAATCGGAAAAATTACGCCTGTAATTTCAAAGTGAAGGCTTAAAAAAAAAACTACTCTTAAAAGCACTCTTTTATTTCCTTCTTGGACAACCAACCAATCACAGTCTTCAAAAGACTGTATCATAGCTAGCAACGGGGTCAGCCCCGCCTCCTCACTAAGATACAAGTTTTTGTCTTTTCCTCGCTCAGAGTTGCTCTCAGATTGGTCCTGAATCACTTTTAAGCTAAGACTCCTAATTAGAAATGTTTAAGCTAAATTAGGAGCTCTCTAAAAGTATTCTTATAATCTTTAGGAATACGGGCCCTGGACTGTTGGACCAGATCCAGATTGAGATCATATCATCAACAGGGGATGGTTGCACCAATTACAACATAGCCTTGATGGGATGTAAAGGTGCACTAAGTTACAACTTACGCACTAGTAAATATTTCTGCTTTGCTCTATTAAACTTAGACGAAACCTAACAGAAATATTTACAGAAGTCTGTCAAATTATGTTACAGAAGTTCAAACCAAAACTCAAAGTCTTGCCAAAATACACAGAAACAGACAATGGGGTAAAAAAGGGTAAACAGTGGCAGTGTTTTTACAAGATGGAGAACTTTGATGGAATGATTGGCTTTTAAATTGATATGGTGAACTTTCGTCTCGACAGGTGAGTTAAACTTCTAGTTAAAAATATTTCTAATATGGTGGACCTTTTATTGAAAATAGCCCGCTTTTTGTTATGCGACTATGCATTACTTTACAGAGAGCTTATGACCTACTAGTTATGATCTGCTTTGAGAACAAATGGTGCAACTGAGTTAAGAGTTACAAAAAAGCCAGCAGTACTAAGCTTCTAATGTGGACTTTGCGTTCCAATTCAAGAAAGAACGTACAAATGGCTGGCGCAACTCAACCCAGCGCTTTAATGCAGTTCACTGTTTGGTGCTCCTGTCTGTCCAGCTCCCACATCCCCTCCCAAAGCTGACCATATCTCAGCCACACGGAGAGAGTCCATGATGGAGTTTGGTCAGCTGCACTGGGGTGAGTAATTAACTAGAAATAAGTCATTACACTGTCCCAGCTGTGTCCATGAATATGTGTGAGCCCAAGCCGGTAACCCAACCTCTTCAGTCTGGCTGATAGGGAGAGGAGTGACGTGGGATCGGTAGACGTCGCTAGGCTGCGTTCCACTCCACTTTAAGGCACTCACTCGTGAACTTCCCTAAGCACTTCCCCTCGGGGGAATCCCCGCTACCATTTTTAACTGCATTCCACTTCGCAAAGTTGAGGAGGGAAGTTTACATGGACAGACACTCGATCCCTTGATTTTGGCCCTGTCCCAAATGCCACCCTAAACCCTCACGGTCTTCCTCTGAGTCCGCACTTTCATGACGTAATGCCGCTTTGACTGTCGGGTAGAAGTCTGCTGCGAGCTCGCCCCAGTGTGGATCGAGGGTGCATAACGAACGCAAAGGGGGCGCTCGCGAGCACCCTTCTGAACGCTAAAATGAGGAATGGGACACCCTACGGTCTCGTGGACTTAACGGACACACGCATGTGGCGGCCATTGTAAGTCCGCAAGACCGCAAATGCACATGAAGTCTTCCATTTGGGACAGGGCCTTTGACAGAGGGAGCAAGTCTGTTTCATATGCACACTTCAAGCCGCTCCATAGACCACAATGCAATACGATTATGATGTCATCGCAGTTCGCGTTTAATTTATCCACACCCCAAACAACTTTATAATATATATATATATATATATATATATATATACATTTATAACAGCCCAAGCATACCATGTACATATAGAATGATGCACCAAACACATTCGCAAGGGGAAAAATGTAAACAGTAAATCAACTTTATAACAGATTCTAAGTGATCAAGGCCTTAGGACGTTCCAATTCAGTCCATTTCAAGGGTTCTGCCAGAAGTGTGCACTCATGCAACGTAATTGATGACGTACATCCGAGTGAACAAGATGGAGGGAAGTTTGCGAGTGAAGGGCATAAGATAACGGACTGGAACGCAGCCTAGAAATCCAGATCTCTCTTTCTCCTCCCAGTCCAATTCAAGAGCCAATCTAGCTGTATGTAGACTATTGCTAGCACACTCTAATAGGCTAATTGTTTTGTGCTCTCTTGGAAATAAAATTAACCATCAACACATGTTCGCCCTCAATCTATGATGATTGTTAAAAGCAGGGCAATGAATCCTGCTGTGCTGTTAATTGGTGAGGCTGTTCTGGGCCCTCTGGTGCTGCTGGCAAGTGACCACGCTAAATTTCCAGAGTTGGCATAAGAAAAAGTAACTCGCCAAGAGCGCTTTGGATTTGTTAATGATATAACAATTAGAGATGGATGATATACTGACTATTCACAATATGTGTTTTATGATCTAAATGCATTGCCATTAGACTGGTTTTGTATTACTTCATTGTCTCTAGCTAATTATTATTCGAACAAGGCTGCTGTTTTAATTCTCTATCTGTTTTAAACTCACTGGTAAAGAATGTGATGGTGAATCATCCAGAAATCAGTTTCAGTTGCTTCATTGATGGGTTTACCTTGTCACTCATAACATAATTCTTACTAAAGCACATTTGTAGAGAAATATTGCAGTTAAATATAATAATAAAAACATGTTTAAGGGGCATTACACGACACCATTTTTAACGTAAACACTAAAAACTTGTAATGTTTGAAAACAGGTTTCAGCGCACATATTTTAAAACAATAATGTTATATTCACGTAAACTACAAAATGTGAATTTGTGAAAACAGTGACCTCATGCACAAGTCTTTGATGTGTTCAGTTTATAGGTTGAGTATGTGTGTAGACACATAGTTTCTTTACAAATAATACAGCATTATTAGTTATTTATTTTATTTCAGTTTATTTGTTGCCATTTTTGCAGATCTGTGTGAGCAGGAATCATTTTGACATCTGTACATGAAACAAACAAAAAAACACAATAACCTTTCCATTTTTAGTTTGTTGTTGTTTAATATATCCTAAATAATAATTATTTATCATGTTCATTTATTGCCTGGAAGGACAATATACTTTAGAGTTTAACTCCAGCCTGTGTCAACACACCTGTCTGGAAGTGTCTAGAAATCCTGAAGACCTTGATTGGCAGGTTCAGGTGTGTTTAATTAGGGTTGGAGCTAAACTCTGCGGGGTAGCTGCCATCCAGTTGCAGGATTGGTCACTCCTGCTTTACTGAAAAGAAAAGTGTGGAAAATATAACTTGATTATTTAAATCGGGGTTGCCCATACCTGGTCCTGGAGGGCCAGTGTCCTGCAGAGTTTAGTTCCAATCCCAATAAAACACACTTTAACCAGCTAATCAAGCTCTTACTAGGCATACTAGAAACTTCCCAGCAGGTGTGTTGAGGCAGTTGGAGCTAAAGTCTGCAGGACACCGGCACTCCAGGACCGAGTTTGGGCACCCCTGATTTAAATAAATATGTATACTGTTCATGTATGTATATACACTTTTGAGAATGAGAATGAGCTTTATTTATTGAGAATGAGCTTTATTGGCCAGGTCTGTTTACACATATGAGGAATTTGTTATAGTGACAGAAGCTCCACAGTGCAACAGAATGACAGCAACAGGACAAGACACAGATAATAAAAAATTATATAAAAATATACAAATAGGCAATGTACAAATAGCACAAACACAATATATAATATAGACAATTATGTGTGTACAGGTCTGATATGTGCAAATTTGAAGTATGTGTGATAATTAAATAATGTATAATAGTGTTGTGTGTTCCACGTTTAATGTCAAGTGTTCATGAGATGGACTGCCTGAGGGAAGAAACCGTTTCTGTGTCTGGTCGTTCTGGTGCTCAGAGCTCTGTAGCGTCGACCAGACTGTAACAGTTCAAAGAGGGAGTGTGCTGGATGTGAGGGTCCAGAGTGATTTTGCCAGCCTTTTTGCTCACTCTGGATAAGTACAGTTTGGGGAGGGTTGTACAAATGATTCACTCAGCAGTCCGGACTACCCTCCGTTGTCTTCTGAGGTCAGATTTGGTAGCTGAGCTGAACCAGACAATTACTGATGTGCAGAGGACTAATTCAATGATGGCAGAGTAGAACTGTTTCAGCAGCTCCTGTAGCAGTTTGAACTTCCTCAGCTGGCGAAGGAAGTACAGCCTCTGCCGGGCCTTTTTCACCATGGATTGTCCCACTGAGAAATTGTGGTGCCAAGCAATCTGAATGACTCCACTGCAGTCACAGTGCTGTTCATGATGGTGAGTGGGGGGAGAGCAGGGGGGGTTCTCTTGAAGTCCACGATCATCTCCACTGTTTTGAGCGTGTTGAGCTCCAGGTTGTTAAGACTGCACCAGACAGCCAGCTCCTTAACCTCCTGTCTGTAAGCAGACTCGTCATCATCCTGAATGAGCTGATCAGTGTGGTGTCATCTGCAAACTTCAGGAGCTTGACGGAGGGGTCTTTAGATGTGCAGTCGTTCGTGTACAAGGAGAAGAGCAGTGGGGAGAGAACGCAGCCCTGAGGAGCTCCAGTGCTGATCGTACGGGTGCTGGACGCCTTACTCGCTGCTGCCTGTCTCTCAGGAAGCTGGTGATCCACTGACAGATGGAGGTGGGGACGGAGAGCTGTGTCAGTTTATTCTGAAGGGTGTCCGGGATGATGGTGTTAAAAGCGGAGCTGAAGTCTACAAACAGGATCCTCACATAAGTCCCTGGTCTGTCCAGATGCTGCAGGATGAAGTGCAGTCCCATGTGTGGGACTTTTATGCATTACTCTAAGCATTTTGTATCTACTTTGTCACAAAGGCCAGAATTTAGCCACAAATTTGGTCAGATTCATGGTTCCTCTGAATAAAATAAAATAACAATACTAATAATACATTTTATTTGCCATTGCGGAGCAAATAAAATGTATTGGATATTATCAAAAGGCATAAGTGTTAAAATTGGCGTAAACCTAATATAGCTAATATTTGATTGAATATTGACACAAATCATTGAGCTTATCTGGCTAGTTTTAATGAGTGTTTAAAAAGCAAATTCACTGAACCATTCTTTACTTGATTATTTATGTAAAAGTTAAATGTTTATTTTAATATAAAATTACTTTATTAATGATTTCATGCAAATCAATTATTGTGTAAAGCATTTGACGGTTATCTGAATGTAAAAGGTGGAAATATCAAATGAGTTGAAAATATACAAAAAAGGGTTTATTACCAGTTTTGTATTCTTCTGACCAGACCATTTCTCCCACAAAACGTTTAAAACATGCTGCATGAATGGACGAGCCCAAAGCATCAGGAATTATGTGATGTATTCATCATCCTTTAAAAAAGACAGATTTACATTGCAAGACAAACAACTGTCTGTTAGACACACCACAGAAATATGTAAAACGTGCAGGTGTGGGAGGACGAGAGGCTTTTGAAATATGAGATGTGGGCTTGATGAATTGTCTGAAAATGAGTGCTTGACTGTGGGTTGATGTCTATGAACACCTTGCCTCTTCTCTCACTGCGCTGGAATGCAGTGCGTCTGTCTCTCTCCTGGCACGTACTAATCTCCTCCCAAGTAGGACAAGAGTAATCGCTAATAATACCTATTAGCTAATCAGCTGATTCCCATGAACCGTTTTAATTTTTTCTCTGAGAGCTCGCGTTGTTTTTCTCTGAAAGCCCGTTGGACTCGGTTCAATGCCATCCATGGTTTTGATTATCCTCAATAAAGATGATATGCATGAATAGATCCTAGCATGGGGACTGCGGCGTCAACTTCAACGAGCGAGCAGCTAGCAGCAATTAAAGCTCTTTTTAATGCTCCTATCTGAACAATGAGGTATTGACAGAGTGGGGCTTAGATAAGGACAGTTTTTCCTCGTGAGTGGAGATACGACAACGATTCGAGTCATTTGCACTCAGCGAGGGTCTCTGAAGGTTGAAGACGCAGTGAGGTTAGGGTCAAAATATTAACAGTAAGTCTCCAAAATGCTGAATGATATGGATTGTGAGGTCTTGCTGGAGGAGCTGTCTGAGCAAAACACTTATTAAAGTCTCACTTACGTACACTCCTGCTTCCCTCAGAGTCTGGCCTTGGGCTGACTAGATATTAATCAGCCTGATAATTACAGCATTCCTAGACCCCTGTCACTTAGGCGTTTGGGGATAACTGCATAACCTTGTCTATCCAGCTGCGTTTTCTTTGAACCAGGCTGATTCATCCAGGCAAATGTTTTATTCTCGGTTTGTCTAACAAAGTATAGATTTTAAGTCATTTAAATCAATTCAAGCATGAATTATTTCTCAAGGAGACGCCAGTAAAAGAACATTCACTTGACTCATTTGGATAAAAATGAAATCATGGGCCAACAATTAAGTTATGTATGCAGTGACAGACACACTCTTCTGAAAAGTGTTTAATGCAGTCTCCAAAAACAAGAGTTATTGATGGTCTCAAACATTCAGCAATGCATGGCAATAACACTTGGCTTTATTTCAATGGTCCCCTTTAGACATTCTCTTGACTAGAAATAACTTTGTAACTACATGTCAACTAGCAGTCGTTAGAGTATTATTAGACACTGTCTGCTTAATATCTGCTAGCACTTGATTTTGATTGACATTCAACTGAATATAAGCAACTTTAAAAACGTTAAAAACATTGTTAGTAATATCATCCATTATATTGCACATTTTAGGTAATATAATCAGACTCATTTTAGATTACTTATAATTACTTTTGACCTAATTCATCACATTGATTGATTTTAAAAGGATAATATTGCACCATATAGATATGAAAAATACAAAGAGAATAAAAATATATTCCATTAAAAGTTATTAAGAGCATGAAGGGTATTAAACATTTCCCAAACTGGGGTTCATGAAGGGAGTTCATGGGTTTAATGAAACGCTAATAATTAATCAATTCATAAAAATGGAAAATGAAAAAATAAATATAAATAACAACAACAATCAACACTTGCTAAAGAAGAAAAATATATGTCATGTCATGTGACCATTAACCAATGTTGGCGAATCGTGAACTTGCAAATAAGTTATTTTATTATGTATATTATAATATATAATATTGATATGTAATTATGTAATCAATCAAATAAAAATAAATAATTGTAGTCTGACCACAGATATTTTAAAATCTGATATAGTCTAATTACAAGTACTCATTTCTTTAAATCTGATTACATAATCCATATTACTTGTAATTACCACACAGGACTGTTTACTAGTACATATCAGATTATTTTACTCCCCCTAACTCTAACCTGACAGATTACTAATATACTCTAATGAGGGGTAGTTGCATATAGTAGCAAATGAGTAAGGGATAATTGGCGTGTAGTTGCAAAATTACTCATAGTCAATAGAATGGCCAAAGAGGACCATCAAAATAAAGTGTAACCCAATAAACTCACCAACTAGCAACTGTAATTGTTTGATAAATGATTACTGAGTAGGAGTCATTACTGGTCAAATATCCATCGTCACACTGGAGACACGCCAACAAACAGTCGTGAAGCTCTGTTTGCCTCCACGTCATCTGAGATTCATCATCGGTGAAATAGGCAGCTTTATATGTTGGAGAGCGGGCCAACTTGCATGCGGATCCTGCTGAACTGTCCTGTCTGACAGCACTAGTGGTTGTTGAACTGTGACTTGAGCTGCTTAAAGTGTCTATCTGCTCTTCGCCTCCATCACACGACTATTTTAAGATATCGCGCCATTCCCGTTGCCTCTCTCCCATCCACCAGATGAACGATGACAAGAACTATCTCTCCTTTTAACCTTTGCCGCCCTGCTCTGAAATTCTTATCGCGAGCCCCTTGAAGCATTTGAAACAGATAATGGTCATTCACCGTCTGAGACTTAGCTCATATAAAGAGCGCGTGGGAACGAGGGACCGGCTGTATTATCCATATAAGTCGAGAGGGAACACAGTCACGTCCGCAGTGATGTGAGGACTGAAGATTGGTGAACATCATGAGATATTAATACTCGATGTCATGGCAAGATCTTGCAATCGCAGAATAAAAGTGCTGAATAAACACGGTCCTATAATTGAATGGTATCAATTAATATTTAATTTTAAATTGAGGTATTTTTACAAAGTCTTGTTGTTGGTGGTGATTTAGTGATGATAGTCTACATGTATATAGAATAGTTCACTGAAAAATGTACAAATATCTCATCATTTACTGAGAACAGAGACTGTTTAATTAGATTCTAGACGTTTTAATTTGTTTGCGCAGTGACAATTTGTCAACGCTTTGTCATTTGGGGGAAATTATCTTAAATTATCCTTATGCAACATATCAAATTTCCATATATGAAATACATTGTCATATGAAGTAAAAACAATATTTGAAAACTATCAGTAATTTGAACTGTCATAGATAGAGAGAGAGATGGATGGATGGATGGATGGATGGATGGATGGATGGATGAGATGATAGAGATAGATATAGATAGATAGATAGATAGATAGATAGATAGATAGATAGATAGATAGATAGATAGATAGATAATAGATATGATGGATGGATGGATAGATAGATGATAGATATGTCATATATTGCATTTGCATAAGGAATTAATGTATTGATGACTGAATTGAGAAACACACGATGCAATATAACTAGAACAAAAACAAATATAGTCACTGATTTTAGCCTAACATTCACACTTCACAGTATGTAAACTCACCACACATCTGTGTCTTAGATGGGAGGTTAATCACTGCAGAGGAACTTCTGTTCTTTTCCAGATAAAGCAAAAATAAAACAGCGCTCATCCTGCCAGCTACGCATCTCTTAAATTAGGCTTGTGTTGTTACTGCAACGAAAGCTATGAAAAACTATGAGATACTAGACGTTTGTGGACAGAGCCGAGAAGAATTTATGGTCTGATGTCACCGTGCCAATGATTCATTTGCAGATTTCTCCATGCGCCGTCTGATAGAAAAACAGCGCGTCGGTAATTTTGGGGCCAACATTTTGGTGTCTGGAACAAACAGTAGTGGATATGACTCACCGTTGCACTCGCATCCAAGACGAACACGCGAACGCACGCATGGATTCTCTCTAACCCACCTATTTCATTTCCTCGGCCTTGTCTGTTTTGGCAGACTGGAGACTCGATTGGTCAGCGGCGAGGTTTTCCCGTCTCCAGGCTGGATTTCACAATGCGGCCCGGGCCAGGAGGAGAAGTCAGATTAGGTTGACGCGAGCTGTTTTTCCAAGCTCTCCCCACGCTCCACGCCATTGTTATTGTAGGAAAGTGATAATACTTCTCACTTGAAACATAGCCCCGGCTATAGCAGCGCTTAACTCCGGCGCGCACACAGATGTATCAGATTAAATCGTATCTCCGAGTCCTCGCTGCACTCCGACTCCAGGACTGCCAGAAGGCCCGTAGGCAACGACTAAATTGCTTTGGTTTCAGTACACAAGGAGGCTGGCCCAGACAAGCTGGATCAGCACATTAGATGTGAATCCCTCCCAGATTTGAAGGCAGCCTTTAGCACAATTATTGATTTAGAGGGATGATTAGATTTAATTGAAGAAGACTGTTCCTACCTGTAGCTCCGCTGGAGGCTTCGGGAGCAGCGGATAGACGCTGCTCCTAAATTCATGGTGACAGGACAGACGAAGCCAGTTATTTTCTACAGAGAGGTTTTTACATGGCCAATAAACTTTAATAAAACCTCACAGCCGTCGCGTCGCTCGCTCGATTGTATGAAAGTGCTAAAGTGGTTACCGCTGTATTTGTCAGCTATGAGAGAGAATCAAAAATAATAGATGAAAATGTCGGAAACCCTGCAAAATCCATTCTTGCGATCATTTTCACATTACATTTATTATGATTGGCAATTACTGATATGGATTATCATGGCTTAAATTATTGGTGGCCTAAATCATTATTTAATAAATTGATGATATTCCTTGAAGATTCTTAGGAACATCTCAGACGCTTGAAGATTTTCAGCATTGCAAAACCCTAATTCTTGCAACAGTTCACCCAAAAAAGGGAACATTTCATACAGGTTTGGAGAAATGTGTCTCAGCAATGGATGCTCTGCACTGAATGGGTGCCGTCAGAATGAGAGTCTGATAAAAACATCACAATAATCCACACCACTGCAGTCCATCAGTTAACATCTGGAGAAGAAAAAAGCTGAAACAAATCCATCAAGATGTTCTTTTTTACTTTAAACCATTGGTTTTGGCTAAAATAATCCATAATAGCACTTCCTCCAGTGTAAAAGTGGTCTGGTTTAGCAAGGACCGTTTACAAGCCAAACCAGTTGTTTCTAATGATCAAGTGGACTAAGTGGATCACTGTGATGTTTTTATCATCTGTTTGGACTCTTAATCTGACGGCACCCATTCACCGTAGAGCATCCATTGGTGATTGAAATGCTAAATTTCTCCAAACCTGATGAAGAAACAAAATATTTTTTTAGAAAATTGGCACTGTTGGGGTGAACTATTTATTTGATATGGTCGATGCATATTATAATTATGCTCAATTTGAGGCTTGAAAACATGAGGCCTAAAACAGTAGCTAGTTTAATCGTTTGTTGACATTATGCTCAGTTTGGAAGCTACACCCAACCACACAAATGCCAACTATAGGCCATGCACTGAACCCACCTAAGAGCACAACCATATAATTGCAAATAGCCTCTAATAGGTCTCCCAGGATGTGGATAAAAGCCTGGGCGCTGTGACGCCAAACGCTACGGGCATCACAATGCGTTGAATGGGGCCAAACGCTCAGCTAATGAACCTCCTCAATGCCAGGTAGTGTGGCGGCCATCACCACCCAATACCCCGCACAGCTGATCTGGATCCCCTCAGATCCGCTCTCTGCCAGCCCGTTGGAGAGCTTCTGCAGCCATTTGGTTGGCATTCACGCTCCCTGACGCTTTATCATGTCCATTCCTGCACTGCCATCTCTGCTGGTGAATGCCACGATAGTAGACCTCAGGGGATCTGTCAGTCTGTGTGAAAATGGTTCATTTGGTCCAAAGAATTTGGATACGCGGAATGTTTATATAGGACAAATATTGGCGACACTGAGGAACACTGTGGTTCTAATAATCAATTCAAACTGGCAAATAATAGACCCAAACATTATTTTGTCACCCTACATTGTCGACCCCCCAGCTACATAAGGAAAGCTGCGACAATGTCCAACTTCTCACACTGGATTATTATATATATTTTTTTTTATAAAGTGCACCTTCTAGGTATTTGAAGTGCAATTCTTCATATTGGATTTTTTAGTGTGAGCACACTACTTGCACTATGTATACTACAAAATGGCATAGATATTGTGGAAGTCTGCAATTTGGGACATTCCTTGTGTTTTTGCCAGTTTGAGCTCAACTGAAATAAAGTGCTAATCGAAAGCCACTTATAAGGATTACCTGGAGAGCCCAGAAGTGTCACAGCTGATTATTTTGATTTGTATTTGAGTATTTTGATCTGTATTTGGGGAGATTGATCTGTGCAGATTTCTCTCCTGATTAAATCAAGACAAACTTTTCACTGGAGGAAGCGTTATCATGGGTTGCAATCTCATATTTTAGCCAGAAGCAATGGTTTGAAGTAAAAAACAAACAAACAATAAAACATCTTAATAATGGATTTGTTTCAGCTTTTGTCTTCTCAAGATGTTAACTGATGGACTGTAGTGGAGTGGTGTGGATTGTTTTATCAGCTGTTTGGACTGTTTGGATTCTGACGGCACCCATTCACTTTAGAGGATCCATCAGTGTACCAGTGATGGAATGCTACATTTATAGAGTATTGTGATATATATCACATAATTGTATTCATATCTTTGGGTTTTGAATTTTTTTTTAACATTGTCTCCTGTAATAAAGCCCACTGTGAACTGAGCTGAGAGTCCAACATTGCAAGCGCAACCTGATCCATAGCTCTGCATGGCAAATACCACATTGAAAATTAAAGAATATTAAGGTGACAATAAAGAGATAAGCCTCTGAAAATATCAATTGTTACGTCCCGCTATGGAGAGGCCTACTCCAGACTGTATCCTCGGTACACTGGAACGATCTTCCCCACATGTCTTCCTGAAGCTTTTGGGAATCGCGCGGCACACTTTTGCCATCCTGGTCGCCATATCCCACTCAATATAGACAGTATATTTCAGCAGTCAACTTTTGGCTCTCGTAGGCAAGACAGATGAAAACGCAGCGGTGGCAGTATGAGATTTCAGCGCGGGTCCAGATTAAACTGGACTCTCCCAAATGAGAGCTGACAGGCTCAACGAGCGGCAGATCATTTCTGGTGAGCGCTGCAGTCTGTGGAGCCGCCCCCACGGAGCAGAGGTGAGCCGGTAAGGATGATAACTCATACCCTTAATTGAATCGTGGCTTTAAATTTCATAATACAAGATGCCCATGTGACAGCTGCCGAAAAAATGAGGTGATGGAGCCAAGGGTATAGCATAATAAGAGGAAGGGAGGAGGGGAAACGTCTCGGGCGCATCGAGCGAGGTACGGGGATATTCTTCTTTGATAACGGATAGCCTCCAGTTGTATGGACCATTATTCCAAGCACACCTTACAAAGCAAATGAACTTGACAGATGGCTGTGTCACCCAAACCCTTGACTACCGGTCCGATTATGCAGAAAACAATACAATAGAAAAAGGAATCATTACCAAAGGAGCTCGGTTAGTCCGCCGAGGACAATGCCATGCAGAGGAACAAAATTACACTTGTGAAATTGGACAGTGAGAATGAGTTTAACATAAAGTGGGTTACAGCCAGGCAATCTGTCATAGCTAAAGCTATTGTCTGGGCCTGCTTGCATGGCATATGAAGTCATCTGTCATCTTTCGGGCTCTATTAATGGCCTCCGCTCAATTCTTAAACGATAGCTTTCACCAGGGCAGGCCTGGCAGTCTGTGCATGCTGATGAGATCCAGATCGTCTCGCATGCGCATGCAAAACGTCGTACGTTAGTAGTGTTTTTAATTGCATATGTGTCAGACTGTGGACACCACCTCTGATAATTCCTCCGGAGGTAATCGCACATGGACATTAAAAACTAAGAGAGAGTTTGCCACATGCTTTTGAAATGATGTCTATGGATGGCATAATCTTAACTTGTTCCATATGACTTGCATTTATCATGATGCAACCCTCCCTGAGAAATAAAACAGAAGATAAAGTCAGAATGCATGTAGTTTAACCCTAGAATGCTTACAGTTCAATGCAACTTTTTTTAGCAATGAAAATAAAAATTAAATTGGATATTTATTGATTACAATTAATAGTAACACTTTACTTTATAATGCATTCTAAAAGTATTTGAGTGCATGCCTTGCAATGCACATTTACTGCATATGATCTCACGAATAATTGTATAGTTATAATACATTATAATTCATTGTTTCACCTTTAGAAAGCATAATGCATTAAAACAAATGACAATTAATTTCAGATGTAACAAGGACTCTGGAGATATTATTAATGCATTTTAACTATTTATGAAGAAATAATGCAGAGCTACAAAATGATTCTTTAAATCTTTAAAATGATTTTAAATATGTATGGTTACTGCATAAAAAGAAACGTACAGTAATACTAGAATTTAATATTTTAACTAATAACTTTAACTAGCATATTGACATTTTGAACTCGAATGACTGCAAATGATATATTACATCTATATTTACTTTTAGGAGTGATCTTTCATTGTGGACAAATGGTGGAACCAGTCTGTGAGCAAACGTGCTATTAACATACTTACTAAATGCAATTCTGAACATGAATATGGTATTATAAATACCACACACAAAGATAACACATGTGGAACTGCATTGATATGCATGGGCAACACATATGGAAATTATCTCAATACAAAAATCAGCAGCTGTAAATGTGTGAAAAAAATATGAATAAAAGCCCACTTGGCTACAAACAAATTGACCCTGTGCATTAAAATAATGAAGGTGGAGGAACAGTTTATCACTCTCTATTTAATGTGGACAAAAACGTCTGCAAAAGCCGTGGACTAGATTGAACTCTCAGCGTGCACAAGCACTATAAATGAAGTTTATTAGAGCCCAGATTTCCTTTTAATTGCCTGAAATATTTGTCGAGTGCGCAGAGAAAGCACAGATCGAGGACTCGACTGCAGTTCGGCAGCCATGTGTTTGTTAAAGCCCCGGCAAACATTTCTCTTTCTTAATGAACTCTCCTCCTCGTCTCATTACTCTGCCAATTCACAAGTCAAACCCAGAGCAGCCAATATGAAGCTCGTTGGGTGCGCAAACACGAACGAATCAAAGGCCCCGTTTGTGACTTTTCAAGAAGAGAAATAGGCCTTAAAATAGGAAATGTCACACTGACCAACAGAGCCGTATCTTGAAAAGACGAGTCAAAATCGTCTCTTTAAATGACTTCGATCTCTCGTGCGATGAATCACAGAGAGTTGCAAATCCTTTTTAGCTAATTGCTACCAGCTCGTGAGATTCTCCCCCCCCATGTTCAATATCAATTTTCAGGTCCAGAGGAGATAGTGCATCTCCCTGGAGTCCTCCAGCTACTCTGATAAAACTGCACAACAGCACTTAGCGAGTTCAGCTGGGGGAAGAAGAGTGCGGGGCCGTCTTATTCACAGCTGCTAGCGGTAATGAAGGAGAAAAAGTCAGACAATCGAAGAGAGGCAGCGAGTATGCTGGTGCCATGAGCTCCGTGACCTTCTGAGGAGAGAGACGTCTGCGTTTACTGCACTGATTTCAGCCAGAAACACAATACTGCCTCCACACACACAGCCCTGTGTGACGTCTGAGCCATTTATAATTATGAAATGGAGAGTTTCTGCGCATGAGTCACATTCAAAGATTGTGTAAAATAGCTCTTATTGTCTAAAGTAGGTATAAAGTGGCTCTATATAAACACTGTTAAGTCTCACTTAATTATAGCATCATCAAACCAATGATGTTAGTACTTCTTACAGAACTGATTAACTAACTAACTGAACATCATTTCTTGGAGCATTTTTTTGTGGACGCATGAAGTCTAAATATGTTTAAGGCCACTGTGTTGATCGGCAAGTTAACAACAACAATTAAACACAGTAACGTTGTTTATTTTCTGCCATTGCTTTATATTTTAAAAGCTAATGATCTTCCTCAGTGCATCTTTCTTTAAAATAACTACATTTTTAAATGTGGCTTAGCAGTCAAATTATTTTGGAGGGCCACTGTGTCAGTCGCCAAGTTACTTCAAACCACTAAAACACAGTAAACAAAGTAGAGTTAGGCTATTTAACTTTATTTCAATGGTGTTTATTGATGATATTATTAGCATTATTATCAGATGCATTGCCTGGATGCCATTCAATACTGAACATTTAATAAAATAGCATCCTCAAACAAATGATGATAGTGCTTTGTACAGAACTAACTCATGTCTTTGAGCATCTTTTATTAGATGTATGAAGTCAGGAGACACAAGTGCAGTCTAGTACTTTAACTATTAACATGATCCACTGACCTCAATCAAACACAGCCAAATAATATTCAATGTTTGCTATTGCATTATAATTTAAAAGCCCATGATCTTCATTATATGTTTTGCATGCACAGTGCATCTGAATTGTATTATTGCATGCAATGACATTCAGACATGTCAAAACACTGCTCAGGTGTCCAAATATTTGTAAGGCCATTGTGTCAACTTTGATTTTTGAGGACATGTATTTATCATGATTTTACCTTCTTGTCGCTTAATGCTTTATTGTGTAACTTTCTAACTTCAGATGAAACTGACTACATTTTGATTGTATTGTGCATGATGTTGATATATGTATGTTTCCACAGTGTAAGCGTGCTGCTGTTTCTGGAGCTGTGTGTGCTCAGAAGCCGCGGCTGTAGAGGTCTTTACCCTTGAACAGGCAGAAGTCACGCTGGAGAGCAGCAGTCAGTGGCTGCAGAAGCTCCCCTGACACTCGCTGTTCAGGCCTCGGCCTCCGCAATTAAACAGACACCTTTGCTTTTACAGCAATCATTGAAAAGTGTGAAGTAAACAGGCTCCGGTCAATAATCACTTCAGCACTTTCACCCCTTCCTCCAAACACACTCACACACACACACAAACTCTCCTGTTCTGCCCTCAGTCCTCGATCCTCTTCACAGCACTTCACCTGTATTCCTCTCACCATCAACATATCATATGACATAAAGAAACAGAATAACAGGGCAGCTGCCAGTACCTGAAACCAGTGATTGCTAGACATTAAGACCTTGTTAAGTGATGAAGTGTGACTCTCATGTTGAACTTTTAAGCTTTTAAAGGGGGACAAAAGCCTTTGCTTTGTGTAATAATGAACAATAATGGGAACAATCTGCTTACGTTCAAAATTAAGAAAATAATGCACTAATGTGATATGCAACAACTCAACTCATTTTTGAGAAATAATATGGTATTTTTATATTTTAGGCGCTATATTAATTGTTGGTGTCTCAGTTTCTGTATATATAAATATACTTTATGTGTGTGTGCGTGCGTGCGTGCGTGTGTGTGTGCGTGCGTGTGTGTGTGTGTGCGTGTGTGTGTGCTTTCTAAACTGACTAGCTCACACTTCTGTTTGTACATATGGCTGCTCTGTCTGGTCTCCTGATGCAGTAAACACAGTAAAACAAAGTCAAACCTCAAAAACCAGTCTGTCTGAGAAAAACAAAAGAATGTATCTTCACCACAAAACAGCTCGTTATCTGACTGTCATCACCCTGAAAAAAATATTGCTCAGTCTGTGAGTTTGTGTTTCATAGATGAGATGTTTCTCCTAAAGTTCTGTAGAATTAATTAAATATTCAACACAGATTGAGATCTGCCACCGAAACTCTATACTGTACAAAATATGATCAGTAATCATGCCAACATATGTTTTTTTTTGTTTGTTTGTTTGTTTGTTTGTTCTACTCAAACAGAGGGGCCCCAATCTATCTTCTTGTTTTCATTTTACAGAGAAAAACACTTCTACAATTATAATCAGAATCAGAAAGAAATGTATTCTAACACGGTTTGTCTTAGTGACAGAAGCTCTGAGCTGCACAGACCAAGATTAGGCAGATGATTAAAAAAATTAAGATAAGTGAGTGAAAACTGCATTTAAATAAAAATACAGATACAATTATGCATATGTGAATATGTGGTGAGAAATATTAAGCAAATATGTGTTTTAAGTATTAGGACTTTTTTAATTATCTGGTTTGTCAGCTCTCATCAGTCTATATTTGAGAAGATGTTTCCTAACGAGTGAGTTTGGGTCTGAAGTGGGACGGAAGCAGAATTGTGTTGTGTGTGTCCGCGCATGTGTGTGTGTGTGTGTGTGTGTGTGTGTGTGTGTGTGTGTGTGTGTGTGTGTGTGTGTGTGTGTGTGTGTGTGTGTGTGTGTGTGTGTGTGTGTGTGTGTGTGTGTGTGTGTGTGTGTGTGTGTGTGTGTGTGTGTGTGTGTGTGTGTGTGTGTGTGTGTGTGTGTGTGTGTGTGTGTGTGTGTGTGTGTGTGTGTGTGTGTGTGTGTGTGTGTGTGTGTGTGTGTGTGTGTGTGTGTGTGTGTGTGTGTGTGTGTGTGTGTGGAAGGTAAAGCCAGTGGATGCAAAGCGCTCGTGGTGTGTTGTGTGGATTTGGAGCGAGGTCATCATCAGGAATATGGCTCTGATCTGTGCTGGCCCACATGGCTCTGTGTACACAGGACAGGAGACTGCCATCTTGTGAACTAATCTGCCCCCTCCAAAGTGATAATTACTTCCACAATACTGGCAAATAAACTACTGCTAATAACACAAGAGGAAAGCCTTTCAGTGCTTCAGAAAAGCCATACTTCCCCAGCTGACAAAAAAATATGCAATGTTTTAGTAATGTTCCCAAAAACATGTAATGTTTTTGAACATCTAAAAGGTCCAGTTGTTATATTTGTTACATTATAAAAACATTTTTTTCTTGCTTTTGCACTTATTAGAGAATACATCAAGAGAACATTTCATTATGCACACATTATCGGCAGTGTTGGATGTAACGCGTTACATGTAATGCAAGTTATGTAATCAGATTACTTGTTTCTCATGTATTCAGTGACAGCTCTGGTGTTGCCATGTTGAGAGAAATCGGGAGTGAGTGCAGAGATGTGTGTGAACATGATCTTACTGTAGTTCTAGACTGAAGGTCTTTGCACAATGAGTCCACAATTCTCGTCCGAAATGTTTGCATGTTAAAAAATGAATACGACCTCACGCTGTGTCAGTTACGTTCACACACTGCCTCCGAAACTTTCGTCCGTCATAAAAAATTCAGATCCAGGTTCGATTTTCTGCGTTTTTGCATCCATAGCATGCCTTTTGATAAGAAAGGATGATGAATAAAAAAAAAACACGCGTATGAGAATTTCGGACTCAGTGTGCAAGGACCTTTAATGTCAGGATGATGAATACGGAAACAAAAAACAAAAAATTCATACAAAAATTTCAGTCAAGTTTAATGTCAATATGCATTTACTCGTCTCACTTGCACAAAAACATATTCAGTATTCCTCAAAATTAATAATAGCTGAGAAGTGCAAACAGTTTGTTTTTTGTTTTTTTCTAAAGTGTGTTGAACGTGCTTCTCCTCGAAGGGCTGAGGCTCATTCATTTCACTTTTGATGAGTAAGGGCTTTTAATTTGCCAAAATATAATGTTTTTAATATTAAAAACAAACAAGAAAATGAAAAGCAAAATTAAATTAAAATTAATAACATATTACTTTTCATAAAAGTAACAAAATTAGTTACTGTTTTTAGAGAGTAACACTTTATTACAATACATTACTTAAAAGTAACTTTCCCCAACAATGCTTATGGGAATGTTACTTTTTAATGTTTATTAATTGTATATTTACACAACAATGATGTACTAAAAACATAAATGTTTTTCCTTTGTATTTTTGGAAAGCTTCACGAACAGACGACAATGATGTCAAAATGTTCCCCGTTCACACAACGGCCAAAAACGCTGTATTAGTCATGTCATGCCACTTTGTAAAGAAGCTCACACACACCTATAGACTGAACATGTAATATACACGCGCATGATGTCATCTTTTTCACAAAATTGCATTTTTGTAGTATAAACAATAACAATGTCATTTTTAAAAGCTTTCGTTTCCACGCCCGCCAAACTTAGTTGTTCTGTAAATAACCAGGAAAACACATAAAAACGTTTTTAGTTGAAAACTGTGTTGTGTAAACACCCCTAAAGTTCATATTAATGCTATTGTAATGCTATTATTCACAGTTCTACCGGACTACACGCACACACTGCACTAACACATCTGCTATCACTGGACATCACACAAAAGCACATCCACGACACTGCATATGTATAATCTGTTGCACCTCTGCACAACTATCTGCTGCTCAACCAATCTGCTGTACATTTATAATCTGCTGCACCTTCACATTATTACTTTGCATAGATTACATAATGTATAGATTGTGTACATACGGTGTATAATGTGTAGTATGTCTTTATAGTACACCATGTGTACTGAGTATATGTATGTGTATTTTGCACATTGTCTTCTGTACAGTCTGTAAATACGTACTGTCCATATGTAAATTGTTGTGTCTTGTTTTGTTTAGTTTTTTTTGCACTGTCTGGAGCACGCTCGTAAGAATTTCACTCACCAAGGCACTTGTGCTGTGGTGATGTGACAATAAAAGTGATTTGATTTGATTTGATTTGATTTGATATTTCTGAATGTCCTCTGAACATCCAACGAGTCCATGTTTTAAAAAACGTGAACAACCAAATTTAATTTGATCATTTTGCAAACATTATTGAAGCGTTACTTTTGAATGTTCTCTAAACATTCTGAAACAAGTACTTCTGACATGTTTCAGAAAGAAACTTCCATAAGCAATGCACAGATGATGTGTTTCAGCTAATGCATGGAGATAACTTTGCACTAATGTTTTCTCAGTGTTACTGGAAGGACGCTTGATGCCGAAAACATGTCCTGCTAGCTGGGTTTTTAAGCATTACCTGACTTTCGTTCCACATAGGTGTTGGCGTAGATGTCGCACGCACATGGTATTTGTTAACCTCTTTCCTTCCACTCTCTCGAAGCGCTAGCACAAAAGACCCCGTGCTTCAAACGGCAAGCTTAGCTTTAGGATTATGCCAGGAAAGCGGGGCTCTTCTTGGATTGGGCCCGTTGTGGCCCTTCTGGCCTGCTTCTCGCCCCCCTCTCCGCTCCCTAATCTGATTTTACCAGCCATCTTTGATCTAGCAGGGCCAAACCAGTTGGGTCTGCAAGTGCAGATGGAGAAAATTTGGAGATTAGCTGCTTTCCCTTACAGCTTTAGTGGCTAATACCTGATTAAGGGCCCAATCAAGCAATTGTCTCATGGCTGGCTATCGGAGGGCCGCTGGCTCGAGAGGAGGGGGTGGATGAAGGTTGATTCGGTAATGGATACTCATTTTATCCGGGTCCACTAAGAAGATTAGGCCTTGGGTGTCACATTAGCCCTGATCTCAGGCCTGAGCTGGACCCTCAAAGCTTCTGGACATGGAGCTGCTTCGAGCTTTTGAGTAAACAGACAGCTTGAATTGCGAGACCCCATGTTGTGGCATGAATAATATGTAGCGTTACAAAGTAGCTGAAGATCTCCGAGCGTGGTGTGAAAGACCCCTGCCTTCTTTTTTTTAGAGGGGCGAGATGATATAATCTGAAACAAACCATCTGGTTTCAGTCAGAGGAGTAACCTGTGTAGATGGCAGGACCAAACAAACCCCAGAGCGATCCCAGCAGTGACGCTTCCTCTTTGGACTCCCACCAACAATGACCAGCGTCCGTGCAATGGTGCTGCTCGTTAGTGCACCTACTCCTGCTTCGTTTATAAAGCTTACTATCTCAGTCACAATTCACTATTGTTTGAGGTCAGTTGGATTTTTTTTCAGAAATGTTTCTTGAGCAGCAAATCAGTATATTATTATGATTTCTGAAGATCATGTGACACTGAAGACTGGAGTTATGATGCTGAAAATACAGAAATAAATTACAGTTAAACAGATATTCACTTAGAAAACAGCTATTTAAAGTCTAATAATGTTTAACAATTTCTTACTGTATTTTTGAGGAAATAAATGCAGCCTTGGTGAGCAGAAATACAAAAACATAAAAAAAATCTGACCAACCCCAAACTTTTGAATCATAGTGTACGACCAATAATTTCACAGTACAGAAAATATGCCTCATAGAGTAAGATGAATTTGACATCCAGTCGTGTCCCGTCTCTGGAGCCGTTCCACGCGACCAGAAATGAACCCACAACCAGAAACTCCAGAAAGTGGCCTCGTTACATATCCCTGTCATTGTCAAGAAAAGATGAGCGACTGCCAGAAGATTGAAGCAGAACAGTGGCGAGAAAAAAATGCCACCAATTAAGAGCCTCAAATATGCGGCTAACGCCGATAAAACTACCGCAGAGAACGACGCTTTGGCCGGAGACTTTCTTTATGAGCAATTTGCCCTGAGTGGGGAATGAATTTGCTTCAATGACAACGGTTTATGTCGCCTTGTTAGGGAGACTCGTTGGAGCACTTGGAAAGCACATTAATGTATGAATATCTTGGGAAGCTGGCACTCGATATAGTGCAGCGCTGCTTTGAGAGTCATTAAAAATGCTTTCAAAGACAGTCGTAAGCAGGCCTGTCAAATAGTGTACACTTTTAATGCAGAAAACGAGAGCGGAGAGCTTTTCCCTGGCACCTGGGCTGCTCCCGCTCAATGTTCGCAGTCTGGAGGGAGGATTTTACCGAAGAGCATCGAGTATCAATGTCCTCCGTATATTATCTCTCTAACCACGGGAACATTGCCTCTCACCAATTACCTCCAGCGCCTCTTTGTTCTTATTCCTCGTCCTCGTGAAGTAGTCTGATTATGCAGGGCCTTTAAACACAAATATAAATAAGCTAACATTATGCTGATTACTACCTTAGGCTGCTCTGTTTTGTTCTGAAGATGTAAACTCCGGCCCTGATGAGATTCTCCTCTCATTACCCCACACCTTTATCTGAGTCCTGTTAGTATAAGCAGCCACTTTGTGCTGTAAAACTACTGAATCAGTCCTTTCTGTCCAATTAATTAGTGAGGAGGATACAATCGTGTTACTTAACCGCTAAAAGGTTACACTTTAAAGTGGCGAGGAGTTGTGTGCGCTGGTTTAAGAGAGGTAGATGAAGGATGAGAGAGCGAAAGAGAGCAATTAACTTGATTAAAAAGATTGTCTCATTCATGATAGAGCATTGCTTGGTTTGACTCGGAGGAAATGCACTGATCAGATGTGCGCTGAATGCACTGAAATGAATAGAAATGGATTGAATGGAGTAGATAAAGTTCTGAACCTGAAGCTCTGGAGAAACACAATAGCACATTAGCATTGGGCTGAAGAGTGAATGAGCTTCAGTCAGGGCCTGAGAATAACACTGGTCAAACTACACGTGTGAGTAAATGAAACAGTGTTACTCAGTTGACCGGTAACTTTTTATTAATTCTAACAATGACTCAGAAAATTGTCAAATCACAAAGAGCATAAATGCTGCTCCACATGAACACATCTGACTCGAGCAGACATCTTCCTGAGTTTGTAATGACAAAGGGTTACACATGTTATCAACAGTAGAGAAGCGTTTCAAAAGAGAAGTGTCTCTGTGGTTTTTCACTAAAAGAAAAACTCTGTGGTTTAACTTTTTATATAAAACAATTAATAATAATATAAGTATAAGCATTATTTTGGTATTATTGTTTTTATTTATATTTGAAAGGTTGTTTTTTTCTTTTTTTTCATATCATTTTTATTATTGTTTGTGTATTTTAAATGTGTTCATTTAATTTAATTTATATTATTATTGTTTTTATTATTTCAGTTAAATTTTTGTATGAAGTTCTAGTCATTTAGTTGTCTTTTTATGTCCTTTTTATTATTATTTGTGTATTTAAAGTATGTCCATTTAACTTATATTATTATATTATATTATATGTATTATATATTTTGTATTATTTCAGTTTTATTTTGTTTTATTATATCAAGTTAAACTAAATGAAAATGAGAGATTTTTCTTGATTATTGTTATTAGTAGTAATAGTAGTAATAGTATATACCATACAGTTGTTATGAAATACTTCAGTTAAATAGTAATATGGTGTTATTTCTTTATTTAATTATTTGATTTTCATAAATAAATACAATTAGCTGTGTTTCCACAATGTATTTCAGCCTGTTTTGTTTGTGGAAATAATTACACATACAGGTACATCTAAAACAAAATGTATATCATGAAAAAGGTCGATATTTTTTGTCACTCATTTCAGAAAGTGAAACCCATATATTATATAGATTATTTCAACATAGAGTGAAATATGTCAAGCCTTTATTTCTTGACATTTTGATGATTATGGCTTACAGATAATGAAAACCCAAAATTCAGTGTCTCAGAAAATTTGAATATTACATAAGATCAATAAAAAATTATATTTTAAACAGAAATGTCAGGCTTCTGAAAAGTATGTTCATTTCTATGTACTCAATACTTGGTTGGGCCTCCTTTTGCATAAATTACTGCATCAATGCAGCGTGGCATGGAGGTGATCAGCCTGTGGCACTGCTCAGGTGTAATGAAGCCCAGGTTGCTTTGATAGCGGCGTTCAGATCATCTGATTGTTGGGTCTGGTGTCTCTCATCTAGATTCTCTATGGGGTTCAGGTCTGATAAGTTTGTTGGCCAATCAAGCACAGTAACACCATGGTAATTGAACCAGCTTTTGGTACCTTTGGCAGTGTGGGCAGGTGCCAAGTCCTGCTGGAAAATTAAACCAGCATCTCCATAAAGCTTGTCAGCAGTAGAAAGCATGAAGTGCTCTAAAATGTCCTGGTAGATGGCTGCGTTGACTGTGGACTTCAGAAAACACAGTGGACCAACACCAGCAGATGACATGGCAGCCCAAATCATCACTGACTGTGGAAACTTCACACTGGACTTCAAGCAACATGGATTCTGTGCCTCTCCACTCTTCCTCCAGACTCTGGGACTCTGATTTACAAATTAAATGCAACATTTACTTTAATCTGAAAAGAGGACTTTGGACCACTGAGCAACAGTCCAGTTATTTTTCTCCGTAGCCCAGGTAAGATGTTTCCGACGATGTTTCTGTTTCAGAAGTGGATTGGTAGCCCTTTTTCCTGAAGATGTCTGAGCGTGATGACTCTTGATGCACTGACTCCAGCTTCAGTTCACTCCTTGTGAAGCTCTCCCAAGTGTTTGAATCAGCTTTGCTTGACTGTATTCTCAAGCTTGCGGTCATCCCTGTTGATTGTGCACATTTTCCTATCCAATTTATTCCTTCCAGTCAACTTTGCATTTAATATGCTTTGATAAAGCACTCATTAAACAGCCCCCCCTTTCAGTAATGACCCTCTGTGACTTACCCTCTTTGTGGAGGGTGTCGATGATCGTCTTCTGGACCATTGCCAAGTCAGCAGTGTTCCCCATTATTGTGCTTTCAAAGAACAAGAGATACACAGAATGTATACTGTATGGATGGTCATTTATTGAAAC
Source organism: Ptychobarbus kaznakovi (assembly GCA_027422405.1). Classification (NCBI taxonomy): domain Eukaryota; kingdom Metazoa; phylum Chordata; class Actinopteri; order Cypriniformes; family Cyprinidae; genus Ptychobarbus; species Ptychobarbus kaznakovi. The sequence goes on along the minus strand of CM049803.1, from coordinate 5,639,422 downwards.
TCAAATGTAAATATTCTAATATTTGGAGATTTTTGCCTTTCATTAGCTGTAAGCTCTAATCACCAAAATAAAATGAAAAAATACCTTTTGAAGTGTTTTACTTTACATATAATGAATCTAAAATATATTCAAGTTTAACTTTCTGAAATAAGTTACGAGAAAAAAATAAACTTGTTCACCATATTCACATTTTTTTAGATGTACTTGTATAGTTCCATGGCTGAGAAAGCAAGCAAGAAAGAAAGAAAGAAAGAAAGAGAGAGAGAGAGAGAGAGAGAGAGAGAGAGAGAAATAATAAAGAAAGAAAGAGAGAAAGAGAGAAATAAAGAAATGTATATTTGTGGTCAGCAGCTCTGTGCAGGATTATGATGTGAACAGTCTCTGAGCTGATCATCCTGCAGTACATCTGCTGTGTAGAATGAGCCACACCTGAACAGTTTGTGAATTTGCACACAACACTAATCTAGTGGCTGTAATATCCGCAGTGTGATCAGCGCAAAGCAGGGATGTGGTCTTGGTCGTGGCCCTGCAGGAGCTGCAGTAAGTTTGCTCAGTGTTCTCCTCCGGGACGGCTGAGTTTGCACCTCTGTTCTGGTCCGGTCAGCTAATGAGAGAGGCCTGCGCTTCTGCCCCTCAAGCCCTCCGAATGCGATCGATCCCTGATGTCAGAGGCCGTACGTTTGGCCTGCTAAGCCACCCACTCCCCTGTGAGCCACATTAGCGGCCTGACGCACCGGAGCCCCAGCGCTGGCCATTGTGTGCTCAGACTCTCTCCCGCAGGAACACACGGGTAACTTAATGAAGAGTTCATATACACAAAACTGAATAAAGAGCCTGGCCATCAGTGACTCACTCTGTGTCATCACAGCAACAACATCATCAACAACAACACTAGCTACTTTACAAGGCAACATTTCTCATTTGTATTTAGTTGAACTCTATGTAGTAAAATACCTTTTGTTCATTTGACAATTTTAATCATCATCATCATCATACTACTACTACTTCTACTACTACAAATAAGAATAAGAATAACAACACACACAATTACTAAAACTTTAAGTAAAATAAATATAAAACCAAACATATAAAAGTAAAAACTAATTCAAAACATTAATAAAAACAACAATAGTCTCTCAATAAAACAAAATAAAATGGGATTTCCTGAAAAACAAACAAATAAATAAATACATTGCATATGAAAACACTAAAGTTGACAAGCACACAGCAAATAATTCAGCAGTTGTAAATAACATTAGGGATTATATGTGTCAGATTGGACCTGTTTAGTCATGTGTTTCAGTTCATGTTTCGCCTTATTTGGTCTTGTTCCAGTCCTTGTTTAGTACTACAAATAAGATTATTAGTTGATTAACAACCACACACTCTCTTTACCTCAGTTATATAAAACTTGTGTTTATTCGTCCCAGTAAAAACTGTTCAGTTAGTGTTTGTCAGGTCTACTAAAAACAACAATGTCTTCAATAAAACTATTGGATTTCTTGAAAAACAAGCTCGTTGTTATGTGCCCAACGTTTTTTTCCATTTTTCTATTCTAACATGACCTCTGTGTAAAGATTGTTTCAGTTGTGTTCCTGACAGCCCACCTCTGGTGTTTTCAGACGAGTTTCGTCAGGTCCCACTATGTGTTTTGGTCTGCCCCCTCCCCCACTGTGTTTATTGTTACCTTGAACTTACAAGTTCCATTTATTGCTTCTCCAACGAGCTGCTTCTTATTCGAATTTTGCCGTGGTACTGCGGGTTACACCAGTAAAATGCCTGTGGACACTGCAGACTAGTGGTCGGCATGTGTACTGCACATTGACGCAGATGACAACGCAGAAGAATAAATGAAAACCGACGCACAGCTTATGACGTAGAGGCTACGGCGTAGATCCGACGCAGAAGTATAAATTGGGCTTAAGAATGAAAATAAATACATCAAGCATGTGTAGTTGAACAGAAACCAAACGGAATTTTGAAAAAGGGGATTATTCCTAAGGAATGGTGTGTGTGTGTGTGTGTGTGTGTGTGTGTGTGTGTGTGTGTGTGTGTGTGTGTGTGTGTGTGTGTGTGTGTGTGTGTGTGTGTGTGTGTGTGTGTGTGTGTGTGTGTGTGTGTGTGTGTGTGTGTGTGTGTGTGTGTGTGTGTGTGTGTGTGTGTGTGTGTGTGTGTGTGTGTGTGTGTGTGTGTGTGTGTGTGTGTGTGAACTGTTATATATGGTTTATGAGGACACAAATCTGTATAATAACATGGGTATCACAACATGAAGGTGGTTTATGAGGACACTGCCTATGTCCCCGTAAACCAAAAGGCTTAAAAAAACATACAACATTTAGTTTTTTGGAAAATCTAAACCTGCACAAGTCTTCTGTGAGTCACTTCACCTTTGGCCTGTTTATAGGTCTGTTCTAAAGCATGATTGGTTGGTGTTCAGTGAAGCATGTGTGAGGAGTTATCAGTGTGAGGTGCTGATTAATTAGAGTGGCATTTTGATTGGTTGCGTTTGGAAAAGTAAGTCAAGATACTTCCAGTTAGATGTTTGTGTGTTGCATAGAGAACTGTGTGTTGTGTTTTGCAAAAAGTGTTTTATGAAATTAAAAGGCTGATAATTATTGTATGGTTTTGCAGATTTGGTGTGTGCTTCTGCTGTTTGAGTGACAGCTTTTAGAAATTGTGTGACAAGTAAAGATTGTGTGAGCAGTTGAAAAAACTGTAAAATAATACATTTTCTATTATTTACTTTTTTTGTATACATCCTGCCTCTAGAACTGAATGACTAAACGGCTCTATTTTTTAATGCATCTGTAAATACAAATGCATGTTATTTCACTGAAAATATCAGAAAGATGTCTGAATGTACTCTGTCAGACAATTCAAGCCTAAGATCTGTTGGAGATTGTTATTCATCCCCAGCAGACAGTGTACAAAGAGAAGATTAGACAATTTATTTAGCCATTTATTATTCAGAGGTAATGAATCCTTCTCTGTAAAATTGAGATCTGCATTTAGCTGTCAGCATCATTTTGGGTAAGAGATGAATGACATTTGCTCGGGGTGTTTGTTTGGTCGCTCGTCTCAGACGTTTGAGTGACTGATAGATTATTCCACTCCTAGATGATGTTGTGAAATATTCAAATCATCATTTCATCTGCGGGGCCCACAGAAATGGATTTATTGTTTGTTTATTACGAGGCCTTTGGTGGCCCCAGCTTTGGCAGGACAGTCCTGAGACAGTCAGTCAGGTTTGCTCTGTGTTTTAAGACACACTTATGATTTACAGTCAATTAATACTAATCTTAACACAACCACATGAGAGTTTGATGATAATGATGAGTCAAAAGTGAAGTGTGTGTTTTTTTTTTTTTTGTGACATATGAGGACACAAATTTGTATATTGACATGGATATGACAGGTATTACAAGGATAAGGTGATTTATGAGGACATTATCCCATGTCCCCATATTTCAAAAGGCTTGTAAATCACACAGAGTGAGTTTTTTTGAGAAAGTAAAAATGCATAAAGTTTCCTGTCAGGTGTATTTTTAGGTGTAGGGTTGTTGTAGGGCGATAGAGGAGTATGGGGAGTATATGGAGAGTCCCCACAATTCACAAAAACAATTATGTGTGTGTGTGTGTGTGTGTGTGTGTGTGTGTGTGTGTGTGTGTGGTGTGTGTGAGAGGACATGTTTTGAATGTGTGTGCATGAAAGATCCAAGAAAGAAAGAGCATTTAATTATCAAATTTCAAATATTTTAAATGAAATGTTAGTGTGAATTTGTGTGTGTCTAAAACTACATGAATCAGTTCTATGCAGTCTTGTGTTCTGTGCACATTCAGTTTAATTCCCTTGAGTGTGTGTGTGTGTGTGTGTGTGTGTTGTATGTGTGTGTGTGTGTGTGTGTGTGTGTGTGTGTGTGTGTGTGTGTGTACGTGTGTGCGTGTTTTTCAGGCCATATCCCATCTGAACAACACATAACACACCCCAGTACTGTACATCTGTAAATAACTCCTCAAACATTCATCTGTACATACGACACAAGCACATTCACAGTTCTGTCTATGGACATTTTTCTTTTTCTGAATATTTTAATTTTAGTACTATTGTTTTTAATAATTATTGTCTATTCTCTTCATTATTAGTGTTTTTTATCACCTTAAGCATATGTTGTATGCACTATGTTATACGTCTGTACTGGACGCTCCTAACACCAAGACAAGTTCCTTGTGTGTGCAAATAAAGCTCTTTCTAATTATGATTCTGTGAATTGTGGGACTTTCCATAGACTTCTATTATTTTATACTGACCAAACAATATGTTTAACCCTAACCCTAAACCTACCCCTTGCAGAAAACCTGTTTGCATTTTTACACTTTCAGATTAACATAATTTTCAATTTTTTTAGTTTTTTTTTGTGGGGACAGCAAGCCACAATGTAAAAAAAAATCAGGTTTTACTATCCTTGTGAAGACATTTGGTCCCCACAACATAGCATAAACAAGTACACACACACACATTTATGCAAAATGTGTGTGTGTGTGTGTGTGTGTGTGTGTGTGTGTGCAACTGCCAACTGGCATCGACACGCTTCAAATGCGCACGGGAAACATGTTTGGAATATTTGAATTTTAAATTTGGTGTCATGGGCCAATGCATAAAAACACACACAAAACAGACTAATTCACCTGTTCTGCCAAGATCTCTCCGCCACAGCGAAAATCTTCAATTTAGTCAGTAAACCTGGCTTACTATTAGAAATGACAGCTGAACTTGATGAAATTGTACGATCAATTGGAAAACAAAATTGCAATCAGGCCAACATGATTTCCTGGTGCTCAGACCATGCTAATTCAGCTTCCAAACACGGGTAAATGTATTTAAACAGCATAATGGCATATTACCATGCCGTCCTCCTTTTTTTCACTGTTTGCTTTCACCCATTAATCTCAAACTTCTATTTGCATGTAAATGTGGTCATATTTTATATCATCAAAATACATGAGGCTCCGCCGCATAGATGCACACGGGCCTGTGTGTGCACCGGAGAGAGACATAGCAAGCCAAAGAGACAGTGGGAAAGTAATACATTGAACTCTGATGCACAATTACTGACATTTATGAGGAGTTTCAAAGGGCTCGGTCCCGGCCAGGCTCGGAAAATGAAGAAATCAACAGGGAATGATATCAATACGGCAGCAGTTGGAGGCAGAGAGTTAGTAGCAGGTGTTAAAGGGTCACATAATGATTAATAGAGCGAGAGCAGGGGTTTCTCACCCACAAGCGCCGCGACCTGAACCTTCAGGCTCAATAACGGAAGGGCTGTTCCAGGCTCCTGTCCTCGCGCTCCCTGTAGGTGTAGAAAGCAGAGATTGCTGATTCTCACTTTAACAACTTGAGAGGCCAAATCCAGAGGGACTCCGTCACGCTGCTGGAGTCTGTTCAAGTGAGAGAAAACGGAGAGAGGGGGGGGGCTTAATTGGTCGGTCATCACTATTTCATATGCAGTTTATTCTTTATAATGCCTGGATACACCAGTATCAGTAAAGCACATTCATTTTACATCATGCTGACGTATTTCCGTCGGGAATTAACATGCTCGTATGTATTTTTATTAAAGAAGAAAAAAAATCTAAATTATATATACTAAAAGTTTGGAATATTTTAGGAATAAAAAATATTGATTGATTTGATTTTATGCTTTCTATTTTAATGTATTGCGTATTCGATTGTCATTTAAATATTATTTACATTTAATAATTTAGCAGATGCTTTTATCAAAATGTATTCCAGTTTTATTTATTCAGCATCATTACTGCAGTCTTCAGTGTCACATGATCTTCAGAAATCATAATAGTATCCTGATTTGCTGCTCAAGAAATAATTTTGATTATTATCAATGTTATCTATATGTTAGTGTTTTTTTAACACTAACATTTTGAAGTTTGATACAAATGTAAAAAACAAAAAACAACAAAAATAAAATAAGTAATATTTGTATTAATCAAGAATGAATTAAATTGATCACAAATGACAGTAAATACATTTATAATGTTCCAAAATTCTATTAAAACTGAATATATGAAAATATTTATATTTAAATATAATTTAAAGGACATAATATATTGAGATGCATTTTAAATATAATAAAATAGTAAATAAGTATCACTGTTTTTATAGTATTCTTGGTCAAATAAATGTAGCCTTGGTGGGCAGAAGATACTTCTTTCATTACTATTATTTATTTATTTATTTTTCTCCCCTGTGGAACACGAAAAGTATATATTTTTTTTTCCATATAATCACAGTTTATCATGACCATAAATGCTATATTATATGTTAATTCCAATCAGATATGAAGATTTTTTTAGTCATTGTCTCGGATAAAGTTATTTGTGTGACTGTAGAAGATGCATATATAGGATATATATATTATATATATATATATATATATATATATATATATATATAATATATGCACATATAACAAAGCCGACAAGCTTCTCCTGTGATGTTTGTTTCTTTTAAAGTTCTTGTATTTTGTTATTGTTTGGAAAATATCAAATAATAACATACGAGCTTGATTCTCCCGTTCCGTAAGATTGCTGTTATGACTTGAAAATCTCTGTACACATTGCGATGATTCCTTTCATAAACAAACGAGAGAGGCGAGATGATCAGAAAGCCTGTGACTGGCTCCGATCCGTTCGGAGAACACGATCAGGTGGAAGAGAGAATTTAATAAGAGCGCACATAATGCAGTGAATGGCAGCCCAACAGCTCTGACGCCGCTCTCCCTCTGTGCTCGGGCCCTTATTAACAGAGTCAGAGCCCGCCATCATTATCCAGTAAAAAGCCTGATGATTGGCCGCTCGGTGGCAGGCCCCTGGTGGCTGTCTTTGTCAGCGATACGCTCGCTGTGGAGGGGGAAGAGAGAGAATAGAGCTTCATTCTTTCTGTCAAAACTAGCTTGGCCAAATGTTATCATTTTAAATGGCATGAAAGCAGAGGGAGCACAGGCCTAGGGGGTTTACACATCCCCATATGCTAGTGACAGTGATACAAGTGTAATTCTAGACTATTAGAGTGACACAGAGGATCATTTCTGCTCCAGAACATGAGACAGCTGAGGGGTTTATGTGGGACAGGCTGTCACGCTATACAAATTTAAGAAATTCTTTAACCTGCCCTGCTTGCCTGATACCTCGGCCCTCCCCACCCACCTTGAATATTTTATGAACCAAAATGATTTATTAACTTGAGACAGGTAGCGCGGCGAGAGGCCAGGTAGAGCTGCTCCGGGACTGCGGGGTGAGACGACGGGTGCTTCATCTATCAGAAAAGAGCTCGGAGAGGCTGCAAAGCTCATTTGTAACTGGCGGCTAATGGCGGCGCTTCGTCCACAGGTTACCGGGTGGAACGGAGCGGGTTCACGTATCAGACACCGTTACCATATTTATCAGGGCCCAAGAATGATTAGAAAGTCAAATCAAAAGTGTATTCGTCATATTCAAATATCAGAATAAGTCATTTATGGACATAACATATATGAAATGTTGTTAAACTGGCAGATGAACTGATTTGGCAGATGCTATAATTTATAGTTATTGTATATATATTGTATATTGTAGTATATACTGATATATTCAAGGTATATCAGTATGTGTGACAGAGCTTCATCTGCATGCTACAAAACAGAGAAGTATCATATTTTTCCAAATCTGATATATTATTACACAAGATTATCCTAAATAGGATGAATATTGGAATAAACCATTTATTGACATAATTATACGTGGCATTGACATGATGTATTTTTTTTTTTACAGACGCAATAGAAGTAATTTGATCAATTCAATGTACATCAATAATTGTGACAGCGCTTCATCTACAGGTTACACGGCAGAGCAAGTACGTTTTTACTATTTTATTTTATAATTCCTCCAAATATGACAGATACACTATTACATAAGACTATTATTAATGGAAAACATATATATTAGAAACAAATATTATTAAAAAGTCAAATAATAAGTTATTTTATAACACCATAACCCTTTATGGACATAATTATACATAGCATTTACTTATAATATATTGTGGTTCATTTGGCATAAATTATTTAATGGAAGCAATAAAAGCAATTTAGTACATTCAATGTATACCAATACCTGCAGCAGTACTTTATCTTAATCTGCAGCAGAGTTTTTTAATACATAATAAATCATATTTGAATATCAGAATGAACACTTTATAGACATAATACTACATTTAATGTATTTATAATGTATTTTGGGTTAAACTGGCAGATTAAATGATGTGCCATATGTAATAATAACAGTTTATACTGCATTAAATGTCAATATGTGCAGCAGCACTTTACCAGGTAAGTATCCAAATTCTTAAAAAAATGATACCATGTTACACAAAAACCTTATTCTTTAAAATGTGTGAAACATTACAATTTAACATAACCATTTTCTATTTGAATATGTGTAACAATTAAATGTTATTGCTGTGATCAAATCTGAACTTCAGTATCATTACTCCAGTCTTCAGTGTCAGTGATCTTATATGTATATATATATATATATATATATATATATATATGTATATATATATATAGATTGTAATGAGTGAAACCTAATGGTAATCAACATATAATCTCAATAAATTGTATTTCACGGATGAAAACTGAATGACGTTTCTCCCATGTATCATTAGAGATTTGGTGTGGTTATAGCACATTAGAACCTTGTGTCAGCGGCTTTGTGCATAATTAGTCTGTTGCATTGATAATCCAATGGTTTTAAGCATACTCATTGCTCATGATGTGCCCATGAGGGGTTTATGACATCTAATCCTACAGCTAATGAAGCCTCTAATGCCTTTCATTCACGGTCAAATTTAACCCAAGCACTCTCCGTCCATTTCACATTTGTCATTCAAGCCTCCGCGCATGGCTCACTGCAATCGACAGCGTTTGGCCAACAATGTCAAAAGGGTCAGCGATGGCCCAGCACCAGAGAGCACGGGGAGAATGAAAAACAGCCCTACACACCATCTGAATGCAGCATCCATAGATCGTGGCAGACTGGCACAGTGGCCCGTTGGGACAGCTAGAGAACAAAAGGCGTCCTTCTGCTAATTGACTGCAAAATTAGCCTGGCTTCCCAGTGGGACCAGCGCAAGACAGCAGCAGATGGAGCTGGACCGGACACTCTGGCGGTAAGAGCTCTCCCAACCTGCTGAGAGCCTGCGCACAATTATGGGTCACAACACTTCTTGTTTAACAGAACGCAGTGAAGCGCCGAAATCAGGGCAGAAGATTTAAAGGTCAGGGACCCGAAGTGCTGTGGGAGGCAGGCACTCGAGAGCACCATTGTCGCCGAGGATCTGTTCTTCGCGCCTCGGGATGTGCAATTGTCACCTTTGGAGATTTCAAGAGGCATTGGAGTGTTTAAAATGTATGTAGCTTTGGGGCTTAATTCCAACAACTCAATGCACGACCAAAGACAAGTCATTTACAAATATTTTCTCCCCAAACCTGGAGTTCTGAAAGGATTCAAATGTCTCCCAGGGCTTCTGTGGTGTCATTGAAGGAAAAAGCACCTCGAGTGACTTTAGACTGCATATACCCTTTATTGCAAAGTCAAATTCAAATCATAGCAGAAGTTTGTAAGGAGAGCGGTGAGAAGTATCTCGAGCGTCAAGTTGCGGGAGCAGATGAAAGGCGGGAGAGGACAGGCTAAATATTTGGCAGTCTTCACAGAGGCCTGTTAAAGGGAGCAGAGCAGCGTTCCCCAACCCTTGAATAAACAAGTAGTTGGTGTCGCTGTGAAGTTGAATTACATAGCTCAAAGCGCTTTCTTCTACTGGCAAAAAGCGTTCCCCTTTCTAGGGATTACTCTGAGGAATGTATTTACTGTTTCTCTCCCTCTCTCCTCCATAAAGGATATATGGAAATCAGAGGGCCACAGACACCACTCAGAAGCCGTTTTGAAATTCCCAGAAAGGTGGAGAAAAAACTAAATTGTCCTTTTGAGGTGGGTGGATGCTTTCTACTCCACCTCACCATGACTGTCATAGTAATCTGATATGACAAATTCACATACAGTGGATTAGCGAGCGGCGGAGAAAGCCCGAGCGCTTAATATTTGTTGATGTTGCTTTTATCCGGTGGCTCTGTGTCCTGGGGACATGGTTACCTTGGCGATGAGGACATAACCAAAATTCCGGGGAGATAGGTGCTCCTGGAGATTCCGGGGGACGCTTGTCGCTTCGTGCGCACGCGTCACCATCGCAATCTTTGATGTTCCCAGACTCTTGATGTCAGGCTATGAAAAACGCTTAGCTCGATTTAAGCCTCTCGCAAAAAAGGGCTAACAACTGTAATTAAATCATTAAATTCTTGTCTACGCTTCACAGAGCATAGAGAAAATTAACTTCCCACCAACCTCATTTTCTACTTGAACATGAAATAATGATTTTTTTGCTCACATAATTACAAAGCTAACATCTGATAGAGTCAGCATCCAGGGGGGATTATCACATGCATGAGTATTAGACCTCATTACCAGCTTGACTGCAAAATTATTACATCTTGTAATTGGATGGTGAGATTTATATACAGATTGGCCGGGTTTCTGTAAGATTGTAATTACAGGCTTCATTGGTTCGCTACTTATCGGAACTTCACAGAGAAAACAACTGCTAGAATGAAATGAGCATTTCATTAACCTATAGCCTTATCATGGGAAAACCTGTGTAACGCTCATGTATGCATTAACATAAATAGGATTGTTCATTTCTCCAGTAGATAGGGCCAAGCCTCGTTTTTGGCGAGCCAGCCAGGAGGGGTCGCAGGGTGCCCCCGCGGTCGTCTCATTTGCCTCTCGTAATCTATGTAGATGGAGAGAGAAAACAGTAAATTAGTTGTCTATTTCACCAGGATGAACTCAATACATCCACTACTTAAAGACTAACCGGCTGTGAAAGCACCGGAGCTTCGGCCGCGGTGTATCCTCTGATGTTCTTTTCGCTGTTAACAAAATCTCTGGCCTTGTTCCCTGCCCGAATACAACGGCAGCTGGAGATTGGATGCCCACATAAATAACCCCCTTACACAATGACACTGCAGGATCGATCCAGATTTGATGGGTACTCACACAAAGACAAGGGGGAGGGGAGCGCCGGAGCGCGAGGAGGAGGAGGAGGAGAAGGAGCGGGGCCGCCGGGGCTGGTGGGGCTAAAATAAAATTGTTCAATTACTGAGAAAACACAATTTTTCTTACTTTAACAAGAGATTTCACGGTGCGCTCTGTGAGTCGCCGGCCCAGCTGAGTATCTCTAATGCCGACATTACCCGGCTCCAATCAGCTGGGCCCTTGAAATGGACTTGCTATTGTACCTCATTGTTTGGATGGCTTTTTTCAGCTGGGATCAATGCCGCCTTTACGTGGAGCTGATACAAAACCGGGGGATGCAACCTGCCACCCCCTCGGGCCAGAACCCCGGACGCTCCGCCTGAGAGCGTTCAGTCCTGAATGAAAGTGACACGATCCCGGACGGAGGAACGAGCGTTGCCAGGCCGTACCTGCCAGACCCCTCCATGCCCTCTCCGTTCCGTAACCTTGTACGCGTCGAGCAGCTTCATAGATGCTGACAGTTCAATGAGGCACGCTGACTTAGTCCAATGCATCCCTTTGTGCCTGAAGGTGAATGAGTAATATAGAGTTGAAAGAAATCTGTGTGTTTATTTAACACGCATCACAGGACGTGGAGACTCTCTGATTATTAGACGCTTGATCATAGCGGTTCAGCTGGAGATAATGCTGCAGATCTAACAACACTGATAACTACAGACCTGATCATGTGTAGACATACTAATGTCAGGCTAATGTGAAACTGCTTTTGACTTTGCTTTCATTCAATATCTAAAAGAAATCTCATGCATGTGGAACATATCTGATCTAAAGATGGATGACTATGATAAGAAGAGGATAAATCAAGACAAAGGGATGATTAGTGAGAGTTAAAACATGACTTATTTTATTAAATCAGATTTAGAACATATCAAATATCCAAGTTAAACTTAAAAGTGCAACTTTCCTTTCAATTGTGTCACAAGATATCATGATATCAGAGCCTGCATACACACAAATCCATCATTTGGACAGGCTTTCTTTAAATTTCAATTAACAGATTTGCATGCTCTATATCACGTTGTGGGTGTGCATCTGTGTGTGTGTTCTGTGCGTTTGAATACATATCTTAAGGGTAAATTTTGCACATTCACTAAAATGAATAGATTATACAAGTGTAAAAGCTAAATGATCTCTGTAAAACTTCCATTCAAATGCAGAATTATGTAATCATTTTTTAAACATCATTTTAATGAAGCTTTCAACAGAAGTCGGGGGGGGGTGGGGGGTGGCCTAGTTCTGCTCACACACTTCAGTGATATTGTAGAGGTGTTGGTTTGGATTAAGTGACGTGCTTGAGATTTAAACGCTGGCCACCTGATGTCTTTTATCAGCCTGCAATCTGTGGTGAGAGGAGGCCTCCATTTAACAAACCATTACAACTGAAAGAGCCATAAAAGACTAATGCACATAAACACAGCCATTCTGTCTATTAATTACCTCTGGCCCTGTGGCAATGAGGGTACTTAACCTCCACTAGATCACATGGTGATATGTTTTCCTTAGAAAAGAGCCAAAACAATTAACATCCCCTCTCACATTTCTCTGCCTCTCTTTTTCTCTCAGTAGCCAATCACTTCAGAGAGGTGACCCACCCACTAATCAGCATTGACAATGCCCTTTGGGATAGCCAGCACCCTGGCCAGCCTTTGATATGTGAGCATGCTGGGGTGGCCGGGTGGGTGGGAGCAGGTTGTGTTGCCTTTTTCCTAAAACCATGCAAGTGTTTCAAGAAGTGCGTGATTAACCCAAACACACACAGCTACCTATACCAGCCCAAACTAACTAGCTAGTGAAACTTGTGATTCACGTCCGTTTTATTTTAAGGTATTTTGAGTAAAATAAACACAAAAAAATGTAACTTTGTTTTTTGCATCAACATATAAAATTACTACAAATAAAATGTGTGACAGTCTGCCCCATTATGAAAAATATACTAACCTTAGCTAAGAATGTAATTTTGTGTCCAGATGGATGATATATATATATATATATATATAACACAACATTGGAATTTTCACTCAAAATCGTATAGTTGCTGAAATATACATTTTGTGACAACTAGCCCCAAACTCTATTACTTATTTGATGTGTTTGTTGCTGTCCTGTGGAAAAGGTGTTTCAGTGTTGAATTGATGGTTGAGTTTTAGGACACAGACTATAGAATATACTAGTCATGTGATTTAATTCCAACTACTGTTCCCTTTTTACATTATGTGTTAATGTGTTTTTATTTAAATAAAAGGAACAAAAACTATTTCTTCTCTAATCAAAATTTAAGCAAACAATTATAATACAATGGTGACACATATAACATAATACATTTACAGACAAATGCACTAAAACAACTAATTTATGCTTCTGAACCTTTCTGGCGAATTTGCAATTGAGTGGAAAGTTTGCAGGCAAGTGCCAAACTAGCAGATGCCCAGTAGTGTAGCAGATTCACTGCCAAGGTGTCGCTACAACGAGGTAAAATCTCTTTCCGTATGCTCTGCTGTCAGCCACACACTGCACTCTGGCCTTATGACATTTCCACACACACACACACACACACACGTCTTGTATTAGCCTGAAATCCCCTCTTTCCGTACCTGGGTGTGGTTCAAGCATTCCTCTGGAGCAGGACTCGAATACGGCATGTAACGGCTCTCCGGTTTATTGTGGTGTTGGGGGATATTTAGAGTTATTGGATAAACTTTATTTGAGGGCTGGGAGCAAACGGCACATTGTGATGATTGTTGGTAACTGCTTTCTTCCGAATTTAGCTGGACTAGATTTCAGCACGTATAATTTGTTAATCTCTCCTGGGCGAGAGGGGCATACCGAGATTTTTAACCTTGGGTCAACTCGCCGAAGACTGAAGAGGACAATAGGGGACAATCATGTGTGGTCCAGCCAGTCGCTGACATGATAACAGTTCCCAACATTGATAATCTCAAGACATTCCCAAAGTGCTGAAGGATCCTGGGCATTTTCATCAGTTATGATTTCACACGTGATACACACACATTTACTGGACCATTGCATGGGATCCTTCATAGAATGATTTCTTAAATCATGCAGTACTTGATTTTTTCAATATGAGTTGCACATTTAATTTTGAGTATATATATGAAACAGAAAATAGAAAAAAACATAATGCAGTGATTATTCCTATGACACACACACACGAGCCTGTCCGTAATTAGCTCACGAGCTGAGATGCAATCAGTCTGTGCAGCCAGGATTGTGGATCACAGGCCTGTTAAATCAGTGCACTTGCAGCGTCTCTCTCTAAAAAAAAACAAGCATAAAATGTTACAGTGATGGTTGGTGCTGGAAGCTCCATTTGACCACTGCTGACTCAAGCGCGGCTCTGGTCATCTTTGAGTCCAGAGGGGATTTACTCAGTAACCATGGTTGGGAGAGATGTCCTGGTTCCCTTTAATAGCATTAAGGGTTCAAACCGTTAGGGCTGTAATCTAGAGAGAGAAGAGACTCCAGCGCATGCCTTTGATCTCATTGCTTTTGGCTGTTTAAAGTCGACAGTTTAGTTGAATGCCATTCCCTGCTTTCGTTTGTGCTACACAAGTTTCACAGTGTTGTAAGAATTGCCCTACACCTGTACATTGACATGCTTGAGAAACGCATTGATTTTCGAGTGCTATGAAATACAATCACAAACAGGAGCAAGATCTGTCTCATGAGGCTCGCATGCAGATGACAGAAATGGTCTGAAATAAAATAAATACTGTTTTTTTTAATGCATTTGTGCATTATCGCGAGCTTGTATACGAAAGCTTTGACAAACAGTGTTTATATTATAATGACACTCAGACAGCCGACCTCGAACCCTTCAGATTCTGAATATAAAACAGAAACCCCAGCATGAAATGTGTGCGTGTCTCGTGTTGTTTTGAAATGGTTTAAAAGTCTAAAAATGTGTTTATTTTTCCTAGAGTAAAATAAAAAACTTTAACCTTTGATATATGTAGATTCCGCACTGTAATCACCACTCTGCTAAGCTCGGGTTTGCTATTTATATGACCGAAGAAGAGCAGAAAAATAAGAGCTTGCTTAAGGGCATGTGTACTTTCCATAATTTATAGATATGTGTGTATACATGCACGCCTGTCATTGCATGCACATGCATAGTATACTTTTCATCTTGCACAGCTATAGAGAGAAAAAACATATATTATTATTACTTATAAGAAAAAAATATTTGTATTTATATTTGTTATAAACCTGTGTTAAACAGATGAGCACATGCTACAGGTATCCAGTGAAGTTGCACTGGTCTCTCGCTGATGCTATTGCAAGTGATAATGAGACTTTAACAAGCCCCATAAATCAGTTAAGTGTGAACACGCTTTATTGCCCATAGATTACACGTGCCATTGTTTGACGAGGGTCAGACTCCAACCCCTTTACTATTTATTTCCCCAATTGACCCGAAAAAAAGGAAACTTGATATTCACCCCCTAAAAAAAAAAATAAATACTAATAAATAAGCGATTATTACTAAAGCCTAAAAAATAAGTTGTTTTGCAGTGAATAGTATATTACATTTATGCATTTAGCAGACGCTTTTATCCAAAGCGACTTATTCAGGCTATATATATATTTGTTTATTATTTTTTTTGTCAGTATATGAATATTAATAAAATAAATGTAACATTGCAGCACATAAATGCTTATTTAAAAATAAAAATCTAAAGTAAAAATGTCAAAGGTGAATGTTTAAATAAGAAGCGAGTAAGATTGAATGTCCTTTCTTAACGTCTGTGTCTCCCTGGTTTAGAGATATTTGAGTGTCATATCTGCATGATCTTCAGCTCTGCGCGTTTCCAGCGGGTTATCACCAGTGCCATTCCTCCTTCTGTCTGATGTGTTCCTCTGATTGGCATCAGTGCCCTCAGATATTTCCAACAGATCCTCCACTCGCGGCCATCTGGGGCAGATCACAATCACTGGCTTCATCTGAGCCGTTAAAGTATTAAATCCACTATATCCTCTCAACGAGCACAACTTTAGAAGCGCTCGAGCAGCGAGTCCACGACCAACACCAAGCGCGAGACGACAACACTCGTTTAACGCGTGCATCGAATTCATTATAATAATAATGGGGGGGGAAAAAAATAAGTGCACATTTAATTTCATTAATAACAATCATAATAAATAAAATATTAGGATGCAAAATTAAATAGTTTCGAAAATCACATTTTGTAAATGTTATCCCGTTTCTGAAAAGCATCAGCTTATTAAACACAAGCAAAGACTGTTCATTATTATTAATGGGAGGTATTTTGGTAAAGATGTGGCGGGATTATTGAGATTATTGTTGCCGCACACACATTAAATCACAACCCGTTAGACCACAGGCGATGCCTTTATCTGTCATGACTATTATTAGTGGTATTAATAATTGTGTTGGTTTGTGGCTATATGGCGCTCGTGTGCATGTTAATGAAGTGCTCGCGATTATTCACGACATCACCTCGTTCAGTATTTAACAATGAAACATAAATACAAAGTCCCCAACGCCCCCACCCCCGTGTGTATGCTTGTAAGTGCCTCTGGGTTGTGTGTGTGTGTGTGTGTGTGTGTGTGTGTGTGTGTGTGTGTGTGTGTGTGTGTGTGTGTGTGTGTGTGTGTGTGTGTGTGTGTGTGTGTGTGTGTGTGTGTGTGTGTGTGTGTGTGTGTGTGTGTGTGTGTGTGTGTGTGTGTGTGTGTGTGTGTGTGTGTGTGTGTGTGTGTGTGTGTGTGTGTGTGTGTGTGTGAGAGAGAGACATAGAGAGGGGGGGGGGGTGGAAGAGAAAGACGTGTTATAATGTTTTAGAGACTGTTTGACACATTTTATGCCCTGATTGCCAAAATCGAGAACAATTAATTAATCTGTTGTACCAAAAAATAAAAAATAAATGCATATGGTATAATTCGCATTATTAAAGCCTGCAAGATCAGTTAAAGGTCGTTTGGAAGTTCATGCATTAGAAACTGTATTTCTGTCAGTACCCAAAATTAAAAAAAAAATAAAAAAAACAAATCCATGAGGTATAGAGTATGTAAATGCACATCTTTAATAATTTAAGATCACTCCCAGAAAACAGTAAAGCCAGTGTTTCATTTGAATAATTCAATTCAGAGCATAATTTTCTATCAAATGTGTATAATCCCATCCGCAATATTAGCAATCTAAAAAAGCCCCTCGAAAAGAATACAGTTGTTTGCTCGTCAATACCTTATGAAGATCACAGTCATCGCGAGTGTTGCTTTAATTCTCCAGTGTTTATGAGTTATGAGCCGTTCAAATAAGTTCCGCGAGCCTATATCAGTTCATTCCCCCAGTGCTGGGCAGCTGTAAAATCGTGCAGACAGGTTGTCACACTACAGTGAATGGATTCTAATGCTAAACATTTAACATACAATCCTCCAAACAGTGCAAAAGTGGCCCTGGCCAATGCACTAACCACATGCGCCAACGAGGAGGAGCCTGGGACGCCAATCAAAGCATCAACTTCAAATTGTATCTGAGAGATCAGCCCAGGACCTAGGGGCAGAGACATCAGTTGGAGCTCAATTGTTGATCTGATCACATCCGACGGACTTGCTGCAAAAGAGAAGCTGAGATTTAAAGACGAGCGAGCGGTTCCCATTCTTACCCTGCGCGGCTTGAGAGAGACAAACTCTTTCACTTCTTGCTTTGGTGGGCTATTTGCTTTTTTGCCTTGTTTTGGCTTCCGACGAGGCGAAGGAGATGTCTTTCCCCCAGCTGGGTTACCCGCAGTATTTAAGTGCCTCCCAGGCGGTGTACGGAGGCGATCGGCCGGGGGTGCTGACTGCGTCGTCCCGCGGAGGGAGCGCTGAGATCGGGGGAAGCGCGTCGGCGGCGGCCGCTGCCGTGTCCTCGGTGCTGGGCATGTACCCCTACGCACACAACTACAGCGCCTTTCTGCCTTACACCAGCGCCGACCTGGCTCTTTTCTCCCAGATGGTAAGAGACGCAGATGTACTCTTGCGCTTTTGTTTTGCTCTATACTGCTTTTATCCTGTAGTTGACCGCCGAGCATTTTTTGGGAGGTCATTTAATCTTGCACTGTGCATGGGAAGTTTCTCGGCAGATTTTAACATTCAGACAGATCTTAAAATTACATTATGGATTTGGAATGTTATAAAATGCATAATACCTGCCATTGTATCCCGTAAGAAAGTTGTATCGCGGCTCGGGGTTTGAGTTAAAGAACAGTTGTTCGGGGTTTTCGTCATAACAAGAATCATGTGCCAAATTTCCACTTTTTAAAACACGCTATAATTAAATTTAAGTTTATTTTGTCATTTAATAATTAATTAGAATTGTTGATGACCGTGCTGGAACACAATGTGAAACGAATGATTGTTTGAAACGATCCTGCTGGCTCAGAAACTGCTTTACTCTTTAATAACTCATGCTTTCTCGTTTTGTACTAAATTATAAAAATACCAATTATTATAAAAAGGGCAAAAAGAGTTGATGTTGTTGAAATATGCTGCTTAACAGTAAAATCCCGTTGCATTTCCCATAAAAAATAAAATAAGAATAATATTAAAAGTGAGAGATATTAATAAGCTCTATCATTCGTTAACCTATAATGCATTAATTTAAAATTGTGTGCATGAATCTCCTTTGCACGGAAAATTAATTACAATTCTATAAATATTATTTAATTCTAAAGGCGAAATAGTTTGCCTCGCATTTCTGCTTTTTCGATGACTAGGCTATCTAACACTATAGTATATTTACATCATTTATAGTATAACGTTATAATAATAATAATAGTAATAGGCTTAGGCCTGTACGTCGCGAGCGAGCCTAACTTTAAACATACACTTAATTACACACACATCGGACTCGAAATAATGTGAACACGTTAACCGAACGTGGCCATTCCCCCCATCATTTTTCAGAAAGTCATTATAATTAAGTTTGGGATCATATTTAGGTTATTGTGTGCGTTATCATTATCTGTGGCCTAGCTTATTTATATAACAATACTGGTCAAAGGTCAAACCAAA
The DNA here is from genome assembly GCA_027422405.1 of Ptychobarbus kaznakovi. Lineage (NCBI taxonomy): Eukaryota > Metazoa > Chordata > Actinopteri > Cypriniformes > Cyprinidae > Ptychobarbus > Ptychobarbus kaznakovi. The sequence goes on along the minus strand of CM049803.1, from coordinate 5,620,183 downwards.
CGCTAGTTATAAAATATCGGAGAGGAAAACAATATTCCAAGCAAAACAAATAAACCTCGGTCTAGTTTCCTGCAGGGCACCAGATGGAATTATGAGGAGACTATTGATAATTGTGCACGAGAGAGTGAAAGTTCGAAATGGAATTTGAAACAGCAGCGTATTCCCGAATTAATTCCCGCGTGTGTAACAAATGCCATGTGGATGATTTTCTCGTCGATCTGATTGCAGGGCTCTCAGTATGATTTAAAAGACAGCCCTGGCGTGCACCCTGCCAGCTTCGCTGCCCACACGAGCCCTGGCTTCTACCCCTACGGTCAGTTCCAGTACGGAGACCCGTCCAGGCCCAAGAACGCCACGCGCGAGAGCACCAGCACTCTGAAGGCCTGGCTCAACGAGCACAGAAAGAACCCGTATCCCACCAAAGGAGAGAAGATCATGCTGGCCATCATCACCAAGATGACCCTCACGCAGGTGTCCACCTGGTTCGCCAACGCCAGGAGGAGACTCAAGAAGGAGAACAAGGTGACATGGGGCAGAAGCAAAGAGGACGAAGAATGCAACCTTTTTGGGAGCGACAACGAGGGGGACGCCGAGAAAAACGAAGACGAGGAGGAAATAGATTTGGAGAGCATCGATATCGACAAGATCGACGACAACGACGGGGACCAGAGCAACGAGGAGGACGAGGAAAAGCGCGGGGAGCTCGAGGCCTTCGAGAAGTCCAAATCCAACGCCATTTCCGGCAGCAAAGAGCCGTTGGACGGGAACAACAACCACACCAGGGTTCTGTCGCCGGGTCGCCAGGGAGGTTTTCAAGTTCCGGTTAGCAATAAGCCCAAAATATGGTCGTTGGCAGAAACCGCGACCAGTCCCGATAGCGCGCAGAAACCCACGTCACCCTCGCTTCCCGCCACTCACCCGGCCTTCCTGCCCAGCCACGGACTGTACACGTGCCAGATCGGGAAGTTCCACAACTGGACCAATGGCGCGTTTCTGGGCCAGAACTCCCTGCTGAACGTGCCGGTCATTCCTGGGCGTCAGTCAGCATCACCACAGTCACTCACAGCAGCAGCAGCCCTCGTCGGTGCTGGTGTCATCGATGGCAGCCGGGGACAATGAGAAGGAGCCAGAGGACCTGAGTCCAAAACACATAGGTATGCGCGAATCCCAGCAGCATGCGGGTGCTGAACGCACGTGACCCGAATGGGTTATTATTATTATTATTATTGCTATTATTACTATTATTACTATTATTATTATTATTATTGTTATTACTATTATTATTGCTGTTGTTATTTTTGCCCTCAATGTCTTGGCCTACACATTACAATTAAATATATATAACATTAAAACAAATGCTGTGCAAATGCCAATTCCAATCAATTTAATTCCAATGTTTTGTTTTGTTTGTGTTTTAATCTCAGATCGGGAAAATGTCCTCAGAAATGAATCACCAACGCAACCTTTAAAGTCATCCTTTCGTCCTCTTCACGACAGGTACATTTGCATTATATTCCTCTTCCTTTTTCTGCTTTTTTCTCTCCCATTATTGTTTATTATTATTATTATTATTATTTGGGCTATGATTAGAAGCAGCTGGCTATCATTACACGAGGTGAACGCATCGTTTTAAACTGCTTATCGCAGAAGGACTCTTGGGATATTTTCTAGCAGACAGACAGAGAAAAATCAGCGCTTAGCGCTTATAATAAATAGTTGTGCTTTTCCTGGTGACAAAGGGCCATGCCCCCCCCCCCCCCCCCACACACACACACACACACACACACTGTGTCTCTCAGGAGAATAACTACTTATCAAGTCACCGAGGCTGTGTGCCTTTCCTAAAGACCCCTGGGAAAAGCGGACCTCGGGGGAGCAGTCTTGCTCAGACTTTCCTCTTTTAAGTGCCATGATTTCAGCAGGGTTTCGGTGACTTGACTTATGGTTATGATGTATGTATTTCCTGCATTAAAGACGCGCCAGTGGGTTTGCTGCTAAATCGCCATATTGCATTGAAAGTCTTGGATCGAAAAGAGCTTTATGCGGATGGGAAATAATTAATTGCATGGTCAAAAAAATTAAAATAATGTCATATATATGCTCGGTTTTCGTGTAATTATTATAACGTGCGCGGGACATAACCTGAAGCTGTTGTTGTGAAGATAGGACATCATCACATCACATGAATGTCTTTCTGTGTGTCTCCACAGCCCCAGAAACCAGCAGGGATCGACACAGAGGGTCACAGCTCTCTCCTCCGCTTGATCAAGACATGTGCTGTGCGTAAAGGACTGATAAAGGCACGCATAAAGAGACAATGACATCGAAATCAATCCAGTTACTGTAAAACAAACGGCCGAGTTTGATTAGCGCGCGCTGGAGTTGTACATAAAGACACCTGTCATCGTGGGACATTGCTAGGCTTATTTTGTCTTCATGTGTGGTGTTTTCCTTCAAGGTGACACACGTTTGTAAATAGTGCGTTGACGGAGTTTGTTCAGATCATATATTTTGTCTAATAAACTAAATGAAATTATAGACCATTTCGAAGTACTCTTTTGAGGGTTGGTTCGTTTTATTGTGGTTACAGCATTTGTTTGTCTTTTGCATTTTATTATCGAATACATCATAGCATAATCGTGTTATTAATAATCGCCGATAATACTAAGGAAAGGGGTTTAGTTTGCACGAGGAGTGCATCTCCGGATATTTTGCGGCAGTGTTCACATTCAATAGTTAAATGGAGCTGGCTGCAAATGCATTGAGGTGCTAATAAGAGACCAGATGGCTGCTGGCGGAGGGAAATGGAGCGAAGCAGCTGGGAATATCATTAAGTAATAATGTGGGAACGCCCTGTGCAAACAAAATCAAATGGTTAAAATCTAATCTGTCAGAGAAAAATCCTCGATACGATAATAAATGATGAGTTTGTTGAGGAGAGTGTGTTCAGAGGCAGTGTGTGTGTGTTGAGTCCTCTCAGCGTCATCAGCACGAGACACAAGCGCTCATATTAGTTACTATTTAGAGCCTAATAATCACAAAATTACTGTTTTAAATATCCAAATAGCACTGCAGATTCAAATTAAAATACAAACTATTATCTTTTTTTAAAAGCGAAATTCACTTTTTTTCCCTCAACATGTTAATAATTCAAAATACAACAACTTAGCCTAAATTAATCAATGCACAAACATGTAATTAAACGATGACTGGTTGAAGTGCACACAAAAGGTGCTGATATCGAGTGATATGCAGCTGATTTGACAATCACAGGTGATGTCGCATGGCACTGTCTGGTATATCTAGGCTGTATATTTATTGTCCTCTGGATTTATTATCATTCCATCCAAAACTGTATCGATGCATGAATCCAGAATATGCCGAATCGCACATAAATGACAGCTTGCAGCGACCTCTATAGATCAGTAGAGTCATTACAGCTGCTAAACACGGAAAAAGATACGAGAAATTCATAAAATCATTGTTTCATGAAACAACAGACAGCTTTTCAGATGAGAAAATGATCTAATATTTGCATATGCAGCCTTTTAAATACTGAATATTTGACTGAGACGGTATTCTGTCACATTAGTCTATAATTACCAGATCATAAGACCATTTGCGTAATCAATGCACTGAAATAATCAACGTGTTGTCCACAAAATTAAAACATGCAAAAATAATAGTAAGATTAAATTAAAACAGTTTGAAAACGTCAAAACATTCAAAGAGGATTTCATGCGACTTAAAAATCGAAACTCAGATGTGCTTTATTAAAAATAATAATAAAAACATTATTATAAAGTATTCGTTTATTTATTTTATATTTGTAACATTAAACAACCTAAAACATAATAACGAAAAACATGATAATGTGACATGTTTTAGTTTATTTTCGGCATTATTTAGCAGTAAATAAATACATCGCAGCAGATACTCAGTATCTATTATTATTATTATTAAAAACGTTCTGATAACACTTTTGAATGAATTATCATATTTCCCCTATTTTAAAGGGAAAAAAAATAATATACAAATGTAACCAGAATCTCGTTTAAACAAATTGTAATAATACTAATAATACTAATACTAATAGCTAATAATACTAATAATACTACTAATAATAATTCCCCCTAGTTAAACTGTATAGAGATTAAATCAGGGCTTAAATCTCGTTAGTTCGTCTTCATCTCGTCTCGTAGCTCGTTGTGGCTGAAATGCAATATTATTTCTGTCTTCTGTCCTGAACTCGCACGTGGCCACCGGGCACGGATCCGCTAATGCGCGCGCGATTACTCGCTCGGTACTTGTCTAACGAGAAATAAACCCATACTTACTCTCACACGATAAACCACAGCCAAAACGCACACCGAGAGTCAAATCACAATACTCTTTAAATCATTATCATAATCGTATTTGAATTACAGGTGTGGTGACAGAAACGCCATGCAGGAGTAATAAATAATGCACAGAAACTGTTGAGTGATTCTCTCCCATGATGCCTGTGTCTCTGTCACAGTGTAACACACACACACACACACACACACACACACACACACACACACACACACACACACACACACACACACACACACACACACACACACACACACACACACACACACACACACACACACACACACACACACACACACACACACACACACACACACACACACACACACACACACACACACAAAGAGAGAGGTGAACAGGGAGGAAAGTTTATCACTGTCTTGTCTTTTTGGCAGAAACAGGTCATTGGTTTCTACAGCTCAAATGCCCCTTCATCCACCCCCGCCATCAGCACCGCCCCACGCTGTTGTCTTTTTGAAGATGCCGCCAGTATCTCTGAAGAACTAATCCATTTATCTAGTTTCATGAGTGCACTGGGTGAATGCCTTCAACAATGGCCGGGCCCTGCTGGGAGCCGCGAGTCGGGGAGTCCAGGAGTCACACACTTGCCATGCACCATGTTATGGTTTGACTACTACGCTGTCCCTGCTTTCCAAAACAACAATGAGGCTGAATGGGACGGATACCTTGGTCATCGTCTTTTCATCCCAGGAGCCATGGGTTGCTGTTGAACATGCCACCGGATGAGGCTGGGCCTCAGAGAGAGAGAGAGAGAGAGAGAGAGAGAGAGAGAGAGAGAGAGAGAGAGAGAGAGAGAGAGAGAGAGAGAGAGAGATATAGAGAGAGAGAGAGAAGAGAGAGAGAGAGAGATACATAGAGAGAGACATAGAGAGAGATAGAGAGAGAGAGAGAGACATAGAGAGAGAGAGAGAGAGAGAGAGAGAGAGAGAGAGAGAGAGAGAGAGAGAGAGAGAGAGAGAGAGATAGAGAGAGAGAGAGAGAGAGAGAGCTGCACAAATAGCATCAAGGGACAACTGCTAGTGAAGACTGCTGTGGCTTTTACAGTCACTGTGTGCTGATGGGAAAACAGTAGTGAAACACAGACACACAGAGACATACTTCTTCCAATCATCCAGAAAAAGTGTTGACAGATTTACATTTGACAATTGTGAGTTTTTCAGTAGGCTATAATAAATAATGTAGACTGGGAAAAAATGGTGTAATATTTACTTTAAAACCATTTTTATTCAGAAATTGACAGTAAATGTCATAAATAAATGGCTACTAACACTGAATTAAACATGAACATTTAAAGTAGAAAGGCTGAAATAGTATTTTATTGTAAAACATAATCTTAACTTAATCATAATAAAACTTTTGTACAGTCAGGCTTTATAATGTTATATATAATATGTTTTATTATATAATTTAATTTAAACAACATATTTATTGAAATATTATACATCTACTAATAATAATAAAAAATTTAACAACACCACCAATAATAATACATTATTATTATTAATATCATTATTATTAAATACTATGACTATAGACCAGGACAAATTACAATACAATTGTGTTTCTTGGCATTCTTTGACAAACTCCAGAACAATCCAACCATTAGTAGTTTGATGTAAATTGTAGATATAAAAATGTTGATGCATGAATTATAAAATCACAAAGAGGAAATGCACATATATATAATTTGTAATTATTCTTTGTATTTTAAAATAAGAATATAATCATCCCAGTCTTTTACTCAGACATTTTGAATTAATGTTATCATAAACAAAAACCTTGACACATATAAAAAGGACAGCCTTGAGGAATTATGAGGAAGGGTCAAAGGTCATCAGTCATGTAACATCACACCATTAATGGTTCAAACGGTTTTCTAGATCTCAGTCCTCTGCAGCGAGAGTCATGCATCAAATCTGTGGTCTAAGCTTGTTTTTAGACACGTTCTGGAAATGCATTCTTTTGGATGCGTTTGGGTTTTGTACTATAAACACACATTAAAGAAACAAACACACACTGCAAGAGACGACTAGTAGCTGAGACGTTGTGCTTTCCAGTGCCTGCTGTATGTCTGCTTATAATGCCGTTTTCCCGAAGCCCAACACAGACTCTCTGCCCCTTCCTTCCCCGAGGCTGCTATTGTCTTGTGCTGCGCCTAATAAACAGCAGACAGCCGTTACAGAGCTTTATCCCTCTGCATGAGAGACGGATAATAAAGTCAGACTTCCCTGCGCTGCTTTCTGATGTGATGCCATAGTGGGTTTGGGTTAATTCCAGAGGCCTGTACAAAGAGGAGCGGATGTATCTGAAGTGTCACCCAGCAGCTGGGGCCCGGCTCTGTTATTCCCCTCCGCACATGTGCGCCGCAGAGGCTGATATCAGATCGGCTTCTCTAATCTGCATCGCGGCCCATGTCGATTTTTCTCGAACCGGCCGTGGCGAATGGCGTCCGCTCACGTGTTATTGGACGAGAGATGGCTGCCGGGGGGGTTGAAGCAGCCGTAGATGATGAATTAGTTTGATGCAGCAGATCAAACACTGAGATGGTTGAGTATACATCAGCGAATGTGGACACAGTGGAGTCCGACCAGTTCCTTATTCCTGTTTGGCTCGGTGACCTGGAGGTGTTTGATGTTACCCAACCCTGACAGCTGGAAAAAGACTCGTTAGCATTCAGGGTGTGATCGGCCCATGCTCCGTGACATCACGACACCAAAACAAACTCCTCATGTTTCACAAGCAACTCCAACACAGCTGAGGGAAGCATTCCCAGCGTCCTGACTGAACAATCACACATCGAGGGAACTAATGTCAGCATGTGGCTAAACAATCACGCTGCCTTCAGCATAGAGAGCACAACAGTCGGTTTCGGAAAGTAAAAATATCATTCATTGACTCCATAGTGGAATTTATTTTAAATATAATTTTAAAGACAGACACACTTTGAGCTATGTATCCGTAATATATGCTTTAATTGAAGCCATCAGTTTACATTATTTTAACCTAAATGTTCGTGTTTACCAGTGGAATTCCTGGTGAAAAACTACATTACCCATAATTCTGCACAACATCTCCACCAATCAGAGAATCAAAACAAGCAAATCACACTTTAACGCCCGCCCTCTAATGAAAATGACTCAGTAATTCAATATATGTAGAATATACATTAAGTATTTACTACTATTTAAATTAATAGCTTTATACTCTAAAAAATGCTGGGTTAAATACAACCCAGCACTGGGTAAAATATGAACAAACCCAGCGGTTGGGTTACTCCCCTAAAGGTTGGGTTAAACATTTAACCCAGCTGTTGGTTGAAAACAACCCAATCGCTTGGTTTGTCCATATTTTACCCAGTGCTGGGTTGTATTTAACCCAGCACTTTTTTCGATTTGAATATGTCACTGGCAACGTATCATAGGATTGTAGTTCACTAAATCCAACTGATATTCAAATACTTTTTTTTGCTTAAAATCAAAGTTAGTGATGCTCTGATTCACCTCGCAGCTGGTTTGTTTGGTTCATGGCTTATAACTCCGAAACAAAGACTTTAAAAAAATCCCTTTTGGATAAATGATTGTAAAAAATACTTCCAAATCTAAAGCAAATGAAAATGGATGAGCAATGTTACGCTCTATTTGCTTCCCTTCACATCTGTTGATTTCAGAAATGAATCAAGCCTAACTAATGTGCATATTTTTTTATTTTCCTCTTCAAAATCCATAAGCCTAAGTGTTAAATAATTGTGGTGTTGATAAAGGTGTCCTTTTTTCTTAAAAAGTTGTGCTGTGATTCACCTCATAGCTGAATGGTTAGCTCCATGGCGTATAACTCTTAAACAAAGACATTTAAACAATTCCTTTTGGAAAATTAATTAAATAAATAAAACTTCCAGAACTAAAGCAAATGAGAGAGTGTGTTAACAATGTTGCTCTCTTTTTGTTATTTCAGAAATAAATCAAGCCATAGCATCACTACAACTGATGTGCATACTTTATTCCAAAATTCATAACCTTACAGTAAGTGTTAAAGTGTAAGTGCACTGAAAAAATACAATTAGCCTGTGTTTTACTCACCCTAAAAGCATCCCATTTCATCATATATCCTATTATGCGCGCTCTTTATTTCACGTCTTCTGGACTGTTGACAATAAACACCCGCTTACCCCCCATTGAAAGGCTTGGAGGAGCCAGGACAATTTTTAATATAACTCCGATTGGATTCCTCTGAAAGTAGAAAGTCATAAACACCTAGGATGCTTTGAGGGTGAGTAAAACCAGGCAAATTTAAATTTTTGGGTGAACTAACTCTTTAAACGCCATCCTGCAGTGATTGTGATTCCTCAAAATCATGTGTGGTGTTAATGAAAGGTGTTCTGCTACTTTACTATGTGTTTAGATGCACCGTTTTTCACCTTCTGGACCATCACAGATGCACATTGAATGACTGGGCCACATGTACAGATCCAAGCAAAGGCATAGCAACTAGCTGAAATCCACTTAGGAACACATGTGCACCATATATAGAATCACTCCCCATGACACACTAGCATCATAAGGAGTTTTTCTGCACTGGGAAGCACCACTAGTTGAACCAAGGACAGCAGGAACAGGACTGAAATAGCTCCACAATGAATAACGCTAATCTCCGTTGCAACCCTCAAAGCCAAGATGCAAGGTTTCTTTTCAGTTTATCCCCACGATCAATGCTGCCAGGTCAGATGCACGCAAAATCCTCCATATTTCTGGAGAGCACTCACATCAAAGTTTCAAAAATATTCTAGTCTCATCCTGAGGAAATGCCATCCTGGTTTCACTGCGATCTGGTGGCCACATCTGCCACCAATATTGTCCAGCATGTGGTCAACTCTCCTCGCCTTTCTTTATCCATCTCTTGCTATCTGTTCCGCACCAATAATAGCCGAGCAGTCACTTAGTGTGAGTCATATTGTGCCGCAGATAGAAGAAGATTTACGCGTACACTGACACGAATGCCACTAATGTCAGAGATTGGCTGAGAATGAGGAAATGATCAGATGTATATCTCAATACCCTGGCAACAATAAACTGCAAGGTTTGGGAAAGAAAGCGATGGATGGGTGGGGGTGATGGTTTAATAAACAGTAAGACATTACTTTGAATGCCGAGGCACGGTACGGTTCTAAAACGGCCCGCAGAAGATAAAGGACACGACACAATAAGTCAACCTATTGTTACTTCTTTTACATTCAGTGTGAAGCAGAGGGACAGTGTCGAGCCGAGGGAATTATAAAAGAACATCTTGACACCGATCACCTCCAATAACACTATTATGTGAGAAACAAACCATGCATCATCACGACTGTAAACGCTGGGATGGATTTTCAGGGATCTGCATTCATCACTCTTATCAAGCGAGGGTGCGTGTATAAATACTCTCTTTCTAAGCCTGTAAATGGGCATAATATAGATTCATTTGAGTTTCTCTTTACATTGTCAGAATATATTTTGCTATTGCATGCTGTGCAATCTAGTCATATATCCAGCACCAGTAGCATCACAGACCTCTAACATTTGTTGTATTAATTTATTAATTAATTTAATTTGTATTATATTGTATTGTATTTTATTTTATTTATTATATATTTTTTGTTTATTATGAATTTTAAATAATTATATATAATAATAATTTTCAGCAGCAGTCTGACACACACACATACGAATAAAATAAAATAAAATAATATATATATATATATAGATCAAGCAAATTGTATGATCACCAGTATCATCATGCAATTTTTGTTGCATGGAATTATTTTAATTTATTCTTGAAAAAAATATTCAAAAATCAAATCAAAGCAAAGATCATGATTAGTTGTATGAAAGACTTTTCAATTAAGAGCAAATGATCTGTGAAGGAAAAAAAAACACTATACCAACAGTGCAACTTCAAAGTGAAGTTTGTAACAATAGAAATAAGTATATTTTTGGAAGCTGTTTTCAAAATCCCCAGAAGGAAGAGAAGACGTGCCCACTTTGTCCACCATCTTCTAGTGTGCGTTTGACCACGCTTAAAACAAGGAAAAAATTAAAGGCTGTCCGTCCTCGCCCAGATCACGGGACTCTCCTTCCCAGAGATTTCCATCAAGAGTCAATGGGCCACCGCACTGCAATCTGTGTAGAGCGCTGCCCCTTTTAACTAAGATTAGTACGGTTCTGATGCAGCGAAGCCTTTAAAATATGTATCAAAGCTGTTGAAATGCCAGCAGTTGGTGTGTGGCAGGTAGGAGAGCGAAAGATTGGATGAAGAAGTCAACCCAACTTCCAAGTCTTCCCAGCAGGCCATTCCAGCCTGTTGTGTGCAGGCCCGACATCAATATCAGCCACTTCCCACTCTTAAAAAAACAGGGCTGGGGCCGGGGATGGGGGGTCCGGAGCCGCTATCTACCATCCATTGCTGCATTGTAACGTCTGGCACATTGATTGCTTACCCTCCATCTCTCCTCAGGAAGCACCGCTGAGAAATCTTTAGGAGCTCCGGCGCCCATCAGCAATGCTTAAAAACCTGCCAGTTTAACAGCTGTGTGGCGAGTGGAAGTGTGTGACTTGCACCGTAGCGGGAGCCTTTCTTTACGGCTGCTGCTGCTGACGGTGTTAATTGGCTGGCTCTAAAGTATGCTGTACCTGCCCTCGTCTAATCCCAGCACGGCTGGGGAAAGCAAACGTTTATCCAGCACCCTCCCCGTTTCTGAAATTCACTCCAACCGCTGCCCTCTCTGACCTTGCGAAGAAAATACAGGCCTGTTTCGATCGAGTATCAGCCCGAGTCCTCTGTTGTGTTACAGAATAAAAGCATCCCTTCATCCCCGTCCTTCTCCTCTTCTCTTTATCCTCTACTAATGTAGTTTCTGCCCTGGTGTGACACAGTACCCTATGTGCTCTGTTTTGACTTAGCATCAGGGTGGATTGTGGGTAAAGCTGTCGGGTGTTTACCGGTTCCTCGGAGTAACCAAACACTGGTCTCTGCGTCAAGAGGTGCTCGAGATCTGTGGGGAGTTTTACTCAGATTTGTCTGATGTGTGAGAACGAGGGCATCACGCAAGCTATCCCATGTTGACATCTGTCTAATTCACACTAACATAAAGTGCACTTTAATTGGATAAATGGCACAAAATGGCTTTTAACTTTACAATAAGATGGACCTTTTTCACATTTCCGGGTTTCTCAGCAACGGAAGACGTCATAGTTGGGTTAACTTGAAGAACAGTAAGTGGGAGAGTACCACAAATATATATTTTGCATCCCCATTTGCTCAAATAGCAAAATAAAAATAAAATAAAAATAATAAAACAACGATAGTGTTTTCATGACTTTCGATAAAAGGAAGAAATTGAGAGAGACTGATAACAGCAGTCAGAACAATGTCAAATTTACCGTCCATCCCCGTAAAGTACATTTCACTACTGATTATATTCTGTATAATTGAGTATGTGATGAATAAAACCTTGAATCCATCCCATAGACGCTGCATTAGAAACACTCTCGCATTAGCATGAACTCGTTTTTTTTGCTATTTGATGCAAAGGTAATATAATACAAAGAATAGTATAAAAACATTTAAAAAAATTACAAATATGAAAAACTTTCGAGTATTTCTGATGCTGATGACCGTTAAATGCGTCATCACAATTGTGTGAAAAGGGTTCATTTACAACAAAAAATACAGGAAGGGTTTGTCTTTAAAAAAAAGGATCAGGCTTCTATTACGATGTACAATTATGCATTTTGTAATTCGCATTAATCATTGTTTTTCCCATGCATTTACAAAAAAAGAAAAACATTTCCGGATTGCAACCCAAAAGTGGACAACCAAAAATTAGGAAAAGAACACAAGCTCCATTGCACAGAAGACACACCTTTATACCTACGACATTTAGATTTGTGAATGCAATTACCAAACATAATTATTTGCATCTTTGATAATAAAAGTTGTACAAGTATTGTAAATAAATAAATACATATGATTTCAGTGCATACATTACACATTTAACCTTTAAGTTGCACAATCTAGACAGGTGGAGCTGGGAGGGGAGGGTTTCAGAGGAAAAGCGAAAACTGAACCAGATTATTGATATGCTGAGCAAGCAATTTATTTGACTGCAAACCTTGATTTTAAAACATTGACAAACCTGGTGTTGGAGGAGAGTTTTGCAGCAAATAGATCGAAACATATTTTTGGGGTGCATGCACAATGTGCCCGCATTGACAAACAAATCTTTAGTTCAGCACAAAGTCTGTCAAAATGCAGATGCACCACAACGCGATGGCTGTAAAAACGCAGAGCTTCATGCCACACAGTAGTGCAATCGATGGCAGCGGCCCAGTCGCGCAGGGTGGGACATGACAGTCAGGGAATCAGGCAGCGCAACAGGCCACAAACCTGTCCGTGAACCCTTCCACTCAGCAAATTATCCTTGTATGACAAATTGATTTATTATGAGTATATCCCATCCAGCAATTACTGCACACAAGAAAGCTCCATAAAAGCAAACCATCAGCACATACCAACGCATGACATGTTCAGCCAGAGATAGCTGATGTGGAATTTAGACAATATCAGGAGGGGAAAGACAAGGGGACCGGAGTGAGATGAGCCAAGCATAAGGTCTCCAGATGAGACCTGGTTAACCACAATCTGCAGAGAAGAGACACACACCCTGCTGTCCTCTGGGTGCCTTCTTTGTCCACTCCAAAACAACTGTAAACATCAGTTCAGAAAAACCCCAGCAGCCTGTAGCGATTACGCTGCTACCAAAGGCGTGGCATGAGCAATTATCAATGCACAATATTTGGTTTGTAGGAGGACTTTTGGAAGAGCGTTTCTCAACTGTAATCTCACCAAAAGTTTGAACAGGAGTTCAGAAAAGACTGGCTCTGTTTTCATTCGGAGGTTTAGCTAATCGTGCTGGAACTTGCTACGCATCCAGTTGGATCATCTTTGTGCATTTGTAAATTAAAATAAGTGCCTGTGCCATGCAATCGAGAGTGAAGGAAAGGCCATTAAGAAGTTTAGCTGGATGTGAACCAGTAATAATATAATGCTTAGAAGAATAATACAAATAATAGTTCACAGTGAAAATAAAATGGCATAGAAATACATTTCACAAAGAAATGGTAACACTGAATTAAAATTTAATTTTGAAGTAGAATGACTGAAATAGTTTTTTCTTGTTAATGACTATAATAATGTTTGCTTTATTTATAACCTTGACAAAATTGTTTTTGTATTATTTTAATTTTTGTTTATGTATTAAATTGCATTGATGTTCTTGACTCATTTATACTATAAAATGAGTCAAGGACATCAATACTTTAAAATATAAGCATGTTTGAGTTACTGTATAGTGTAAAAAATAAGAAAAAAATACATTGCATTTTTCTTTAGGTATGCTAATTTACTAATTCTGATACACATCTAAAAAAATGTATGCTATTTAAAAAACACAACAATTAAAGTAGTTATAAATGACACGTCCTGTATTTGTATATGCAACCATTCACCCTCAGCCCAAGACCGTTGCCCAGAAGCTAAGCAGGGTTACCTGGTCAACCTGGAGGGAGACTCCTGGGAAAACTGGTTGCTGCTGGAAGAGATGTTAGTGAGACAGCAGGGTGCTCACCCCTGTGGTCTGTGTGGGTCCTAGCCCCAAAGTGAAGGGGGACACTATACTGAAAAAGCACCGTTCGGATGACGTTAAACCGAGGTCCTGACTCTCTGTGGTCATTAAAAATCCCAGGATACCCTTTCGAAAAAGAGTAGGGGTGTTACCCCGGCACCTGACCAAACTAGCCCACTGGCCTCTGACCATTTGCCTCTAATCATCTCCCAAACACTGATTGGCTTCATTACTCTGCTCCTCTCCACCAGTAAGCTTGTGTGTGGGCATTTGGCGCATTGGCTGCCGTCGCATCATCCAAGTATGCTGCATTGGTGGTGGATGAGGAGATAGCCCCCTTACTATGTAAAGTGCTTTGAGTGTCTAGAAAAGCGCTATATAAATGTAACAAATTATTATATGTTTCTAGATTTACAAAGCTGTGACAGTATAGAAAAATAGATTCTGACATAATTTTAAATAAACATTTATTTTCTGCATGCATTTATTTATTTATGTAATACCAGGAATGACTTTCACGACCTACTTTCTTGCAAATACCGGCACTATTCGAACACAGCCATGAAGTTTACATTCTGCAGGCGTCTCTTTCAACACGTGCTCAGTGAAACGCAGCATATGCTTCGCCCCGCATCCATCTCCCAAACAATATTTGAATTAGTTTGAAGTCTAATTTGTTTTAGCTGCATATCAGTTGCACAATTGATTAGCTCTTTCTGCCAAACAAGGCAGGACAGGCTTGGTTTTGCGCACACAAGCTGGACAACATCAGTCCGTGCAAACATTGAGAGAAGCCATGCCTCTACATAATGACCTCTGGAGAGAGAGACGGCAAACTCTGGGTACATACACAAGCCTTCCCTACAAGCCGTGAGATTTAATCGCTCACATGTGTCAGAAGGGAAACCCTAGATTTATTTTTCTTTGTGGTTTGTAGCCTTTCTCCATTCCTTCAGTTATAAACTGGAGGATCTCTTAGGTAATCGTGGCCCGTGAAGTCTTCAGAACATGTGTTTGACTCGTTAAGCGTGTAGCGTGTCATCTTACTGCGGTCTCTAATGTGTCACACATTAACTCGTTTAGGTAAACCACCACTCTAAATATAAGGTTTGTGTTTTACACTTCCCAAATTGTGCTTATTTAAACTACTGTTAGACTCATTTACATGTTTTTCTAGTCGTTATTTTCTTTAGCTATCTAATGTGTTTAATATTAAAAAGCATGGTTACATTTACATGATTGTTCACCATATCTACTTGCCATAAACTGATGTGCTCACTTTTCGTTCCCGTGATGATGGATTTCCTTTTCAAACAGGAAGTTGCGGAGGGATTTATTATATGCTATTTTAAAATAACTAATAACTTTTTTTTTTTTTGCTATCCAGAGGCGGGTGCTGTTAGGAGAAGAGTGTGTTGTCATTCTAGAGAGCATCTGATTCGATGAAGATATAAACTAAGTCATCAAAATATGCTAAATTGTACCAGAAAGATCTGCGTCTGGTGGCTTGCAAAATATACATTTATGTACTGCTTGTGATTTTTTTTGGATTGTTTTTTCTAGTATAGAGAGAAACAACTGAATTTAAACTGTGCATTTCCACTAAAAGTTAGTTTTGTTTAACTGTGCATTTACACTAAAAGTTAGTTTTGTTTAACTGTGCATTTACACTAAAAGTTAGTTTTGTTTAACTGTGCATTTACACTAAAAGTTAGTTTTGTTTAACTGTGCATTTACAATAAAAGTTTTTTTGTTAAATTTGCTTTTTCACTCAAAGTGCATACAATAAAATTTGTTTATTTTTGTTTAAATTTGCTGTGGTCATTTTCACTCAAAGTTAGTTTTGTTTAACTGTGCATTTACACTAAAAGTCAGTTTTGTTTAACTGTGCATTTACACTAAAAGTCAGTTTTGTTTAACTGTGCATTTACACTAAAAGTCAGTTTTGTTTAACTGTGCATTTACAATAAAAGTTAGTTTTGTTTAACTGTGCATTTACACTAAAAGTTAGTTTTGTTTAACTGTGCATTTACACTAAAAGTCAGTTTTGTTTAACTGTGCATTTACACTAAAAGTTAGTTTTGTTTAACTGTGCATTTACACTAAAATTAGTTTCGTTTAACTGTGCATTTACAATAAAAGTTAGTTTTGTTTAAATTTGCATTTTCACTCAAAGTTAGTTTTGTTTAACTGTGCATTTACACTAAAAGTTAGTTTTGTTTAACTGTGCATTTACACTAAAAGTTAGTTTTGTTTAACTGTGCATTTACACTAAAAGTTATTTTGTGTTTAAGTTAGTTTTGTTTGCATTTTCTAAGTTAGTTTTGTTTAACTGTGCATTTACATAAAAGTTTTTTGTTTAACTGTGTATTTTACATAAAAGTAAGTTTTGTTTAACTGTGCATTTACACTAAAAGTTAGTTTTGTTTAACTGTGCATTTACACTAAAAGTTAGTTTTGTTTAACTGTGCATTTACAATAAAAGTTAGTTTTGTTTAACTGTGCATTTACACAAAAAGTTAGTTTTGTTTAAATTTGCATTTTCACTCAAAGTTAGTTTTGTTTAACTGTGCATCTACGCTAAAAGTTAGTTTTGTTTAACTGTGTATTTACACTAAAAGTTATTTTTATTTAACTGTGTATTTACACTACAAGTTAGTTTTGTTTAACTGTTAATTTACACTAAAAGTTGGTTTTGTTTAACTGTGCATTTACACTAAAAGTCAGTTTTGTTTAACTTTGCATTTACACAAAAAAATTTTTGTTTACCTGTGCATTTACACTAAAAGTTAGTTTTGTTTACCTGTGCATTTACACTAAAAGTTAGTTTTGTTTGCCTGTGCATTTACACTAAAAGTTAGTTTTGTTGAACTGTTAATTTACACTAAAAGTTAGTTTTGTTTAACTGTGCATTTACACTAAAAGTCAGTTTTATTTAACTGTGTATTTACACTAAAATTAGTTTCGTTTAACTGTTAATTTACACTAAAAGTTAGTTTTGTTGAACTGTTAATTTACACAAAAAGTCAGTTTTGTTTAACTGTGCATTTACACTAAAATCAGTTTTGTTTACCTGTGCATTTACACTAAAAGTTTGTTGTGTAAGCTTTAGGAGGACATTAGCCTATAGATTAGCAGACATGAAGTACAAGCCTATAACATTTTATTTCATGAGGTCTTTAAAAACACCACAATGCTTTTTTAGATGACAATACAATTCTCGTGAGAAAGATGTTCACTTTTCACATACCTTTAAAAAGAGTACTTATTGCAGAATTAATGTACTGTTAAACAATATAATAAGTTCAAACTGAATGTGTTTTTGGACACAAAACGGCTTTATTTGCAATGAAATGAAAATGTATTATAGTTTAAAATAAAATGAAATACCATTAGCTGAATTATAGAGGGTTTTTTTTACTTTAGGACTTTTTAAACTTTCATAATTACTTCTATTGTCTTTGAAATATGGTTAATGTGCTACTGCCGAATGTACTGACAAGCATTTATGAGACACTAAAATAAACTGTAATAACATTTCTAGTCAAACTTGTATGTCATTAAATATTTTTGTCATTATGCATTGATAATGATTAAGCTGCAATTTACTACAATTAAAATATAATTACTTTATATGTTGAATGACACATATAATTAAATTATATTAAAGTTATTTGCATGTGTTGCAGTATGTAAACACATCAAAATAAGTGTACTTTAAATATTTAGATTCATAAAACATGCTTTGAAATGTATTTCAAAGTAAATATTTTAACTTGACATTATTGTGAACTTTTTTAAAGTGTGTTTAGAATTAGTCACGAAAGTATTTCTCTTTAAGTTAACTAAAGTGGCCTTTTATTTTGTTAATGTTATATTATCTGCAAGTACATTTACTCAAACAATATGTACACTACAAATGCAATTAAGTGCATTTCTTTTCACAAAGCTAAATCAAGTTTGGCTGGGAAAGCACTCAAAACACCCTGTGCATGAACTCAAACTCATGTCGACTTAAAACTCAGACCAGCGCTTTATTATATTTACTGGTGTGTGTATAAAAACATATCATGTTTAATGATGGAATTTGTCGTGAACATTTACAAAAACTATAGACACTGATTATTAGATCATGTAAAGTCACTGCTGGATGTATTTTGAGTAAAGTCAAC
>CM049803.1:5494479-5596979 GCA_027422405.1 Ptychobarbus kaznakovi | reverse complement strand
GCATTTTCATGATGGTCAGAGACAGTATACATGGGCTCATGCTCGTGACAATGTTCTATCTCTTGCTAGATTAGATCGTTTCTATGGTTTTAAACATCAGTTGGGTATTTTTAAAAGTTGTGTCATTTCACCGGTCAGTTTTTCTGATCATCATATGGTATTGGGGTTTTTCTTCTTAAATCAAATTAAACCACACAGTGCATACTGGCACTTCAATACTAATTTATTGTGTAGTAAAGATTTTAAGGATGTATTTAAAGTATTTTGGGAAGAGTTTAAAAAGACACAAGATTCATTTAAAGACCTACAGCAATGGTGGGATTTTGGAAAGGTCCAAATAAAACAGTTTTGCCAACAGTACACTCGAAATGTCACCAAAGAATTAAATAGTTCTATGAAAGCCTTGGAGGCAGAAATAATTAAATTACAGAGTTTAGCTGATTCAACAAGTAATCAAAGTTATACAGAGATGATCTCAAACAAGAAAACCCAGCTAGCTGACCTTCTGGGGGTGAAAACACAAGGAGCTCTGGTTCGTTCTCGTTTTTTAAGTATTGAACAGATGGATGTACCATCTAAATATTTTTTTAGCCTTGAAAAGAAAAATGGGCAAAAACGTTTTTTGCACTCTTTACGCTCTGAGACAGGAGTGATTTTATCTAGTCATGCAGAAATACGAACAAGAGCTTGTGGGTTTTATGAGAACTTGTACAAGAATGAGTTGGGAACAGGATGGGATACTGAAAGTGTTTTCTTTGAAGGATTGACCCAAGTGTCAGATTGTGCCAATGCAGAGCTCTCAGGAGCATTAAACCTGGGGGAGTTGCATAAGGCCCTTCAAGGCATGAATTCTGGGAAAGTGCCAGGAATTGATGGCCTTCCTGTTGAATTTTATAATTTTTTTGGACAGAGGTAGGGGAGGACCTTTTGCGGGTGCTTAATGATAGTTTGGGCTCAGGTAAGTTGCCTTTGAGTAGTCGTAGAGCGGTCATCACTCTCCTCCCCAAAAAAGGAGATCTTTTAGAAGTTAAGAATTGGCGTCCTGTTTCGCTCCTTTGCTCAGATTATAAAATACTCTCAAAGGCTTTAGCTAATAGGTTAGCTAAAATTATAGACCAGGTGGTACATCCAGATCAGACTTATTGTGTCCCTGGTAGGTCCATTTTTGACAATATTACCCTTATTAGGGATATTTTTGATGTCTCCAAGTTGCTCAACATTAATATTGGACTTATTTCATTAGATCAAGAAAAGGCGTTTGATAGGGTCGAACACCCTTATTTGTGGAGAACTTTAAAAGCTTTTGGTTTCTGTCAGGATTTTATTGATAAAGTGAAAGTGCTCTATGGTGACGTTGAGAGTGTGCTTAAGATAAACGGTGGCTTATGCACTCCTTTTAAGTTCTCTAGGGGTATTAGACAGGGCTGTTCTTTATCTGGAATGTTATATGCACTTGCTATAGAACCTATGTTGCAACAATTAAGAGAACATATTTGTGGTTTGAATCTACCTGTTTGTAAAAGCAGCATTTCTTTGTCTGCTTATGCTGATGATGTGGTCATTTTAATTAACGGACAAAATGATGTACAGGTTTTAATGAAAGTTTTAGAAGATTTTAGAGTTTTGTCATCAGCAAAAGTTAATTGGAACAAGAGTGAAGCACTTTTAATTGGAAATTGGCCAAAAGGGAAACCAAGCCTTCCTGATGGTTTAACCTGGGGAACAGGAGGTTTTAAGTATTTAGGAGTGTATTTGGGAGACGAAATGTCCATTCAGAAAAATTGGGAAGGGGTTGTTGATAAGGTGAAAGGCAGGCTTGACAAATGGAAATGGTTAATACCAAAGTTGTCATATAAAGGGAGGACATTAATTGTGAATAATTTAGTAGCTTCCTGCCTTTGGCATAAGCTAGCATGTTTGGATCCTCCCGCACAACTTCTAACAAAAATTCAAGGGATTTTGGTTGATTTTTTTTGGGATAAATTACACTGGGTCCCTCAGAGTGTGTTGTATTTACCTAAAGAGGAGGGTGGCCATGGTTTGATACATTTGAAAAGTAGAATAGCAGCTTTTCGTTTGCAATTTTTACAAAGATTTCTGTATAAATCATCAATAAATGGCTGGCGAGCTGTTACATGCGCCATTTTACACAGAACTGAAGGATTGGGGTTGGACAAATCTTTGTTTCTAATGGACCCCGTTAAAGTGAACGTGAATGGACTGCCAGTGTTTTATCAAAATCTGTTTAAGGTTTGGAGTCTTTTTGAATCACAGAGAAATGAGACCACACTTTCCCTTCATTGGCTTCTGGAGGAGCCACTAATAAACGGAGCTCGTTTCGACTTATCAAATGAGAGTTGCTCCTTTCATGGACTTAATGTACTTTTGCAGAAATCACAGATCTTCACGTTTGGACGTTTAATTCATGTAGCAGGACTGGACTTTGAAAGAACAGAAGAAGTGGCTTTTTGTCTAAAGGTCAGGTCTTTGCGGACTGTTGAACAGATGCTAAAGATCTGGAAATCTTCGGTCAGTAATGAAGAAAAAGTTTTACTGATGGACAGTCATGGAGGAGTAAACACTCCCAGTACAGAAGACTCTTTTCCTGTTTTTACTATGTTGCCTAAATTGGATGGTTGTAGTGGGCCTTTTTTAGATGCTGAAAGACCTTTGTGTTTGGATTTGTGTACAGCACCTGGCAAAGCTTTTTATAAAATATCTGTAAAAGTTTTTAATAAAAAGGTACTAAATGATAAAGTTGACACACCTTGGCGCAGAGTATTGGGTGTTGAAGAGATTGTGAAACCTGAGTGGAGGTCACTGTATAAGCCACCGTTATCTAAAAGGGGAGGGGATATACAGTGGAGGCTTCTTCACTGTGCCATCGCTGTTAATGCTTTTATTTCAGTTCTTAATCCTGAAGTTATTGCTGATTGTCCTTTCTGCTCAAAAAGAGAAACTATTTTTCATGCTTTTATGGATTGTGACAGACTGAAACCTTTATTCTCGATTTTGGAAAATGTTTTTATTTCTTTTAATGAATTGTTTTCCATGAGGATTTTTATTTTTGGTTTTAAATTTGTTCGAAGTAGAATGTTTACTTGTCAGCTTTTGAATTTTGTTTTAGGTCAGGCAAAACTGGCCATTTACATGAGCAGAAAAAATATGGTTGAACGATTGTCGGGTGAAGATGTTGTAATACTGTTTTTAAATTTAATGAAATCACGTGTATTGATAGATTTTTGTTTTTATAAGTCTACAAAGGATCTATTAACGTTTGAAATGAAATGGTGTGGTAATGGTGCGTTGTGCTCTGTTGTTGAAGATGATTTATTTTTTTCATTGTAATTTGTTTATTTTGATTTAAGGATTTATTTTCCTTTGGTATTTATTTGATACAAGGTAATTTGTTGAAACAAGTGTTTAATGATGAGTGATTTATAGGAATAAAAGTCATTTTAAAATTCAATTCTCTCTCTCTCTCTCTCTCTCTCTCTCTCTCTCTCTCTCTCTCTCTCTTCTTTCTCTCTCTCTCTCTCTCTCTCTCTCTCTCTCTCTCTCTCTGTCTCTCTTCTCTCTCTCTCTCTCTCTCTCTCTCTCTCTCTCTCTCTCTCTCTCTCTCTATCTCTCTCTTCTCTCTCTCTCTCTCTCTCTCTCTCTCTCTCTCTGTATCTCTCTCTATCTATCTCTCTGTATATCTCTCTCTTTCTCTCTCTCTCTCTCTCTCTCTCTCTCTCTCTCTCTCTTCTCTCTCTGTATCTCTCTCTCTCTCTTAAAATCTTTCTTTTTTTTCTCATTATGTATTTTAAAAATAGTATTTTTTTTTATAAAAGAGACCTTAAAAATCAAAAAGTCTCTCTCTCTATATCTCTCACTGTATCTCTCTCTCTCTCTCTCTCTCTGTGCAGTTGCTAATGGGCTTCAAACCGGCCTCCATGTGCTGGAATGAAGGGACACGAGAGCGTGATCTATGGCCCACATGTGCGGCACGCTTGAAGGAGTTTTTGGAGAGGTCAGACGCAGGTCCTTCTGATCTGATCATCTGGGGTCCAGAACACGGCACACAGACCCGGATCCGTTCAGAGCTTCTGATCAGGATGCTACTTTAGACAGTGTTTCCTGAAATAAATCTTACCAACTTCCCCCTCCCCCCTTTTCTCAGACTCATATGTAGCACATATAACTTCTATGAAAGCATATCCTGAAAGAGCAAATGACTATACGCTGTTTATGATTGTTTGACTGAGTTTAAACACTTTGTTGATTTAAAGATGATGTGTATAATTATTTTTGATGCTAAAGTGCAGTTTGTTTGATCATCACGAGCAGCCCGATACAGACTGGGAATTTGGGGCGGGGCTATCAGTTTGTTTGACCAATGACAGGTAGGGGGTGTGGTCAATAAGTTACACCTCACTTATTAAATAACATCACTTGTTAATTCGTCATATTGAACTGAAGCAAGCACTTGTGTATTATGGTGTGGATAACTTTTTTATTTGTATACATTTTTGTATTTTGTATTTTTTTATAATAATAATGTACTCTAAACATCCAAAATGTATAGGTATGTAATTATTTTATTTTGTTTTATTTTGTTTTATTATTTTATTTTATTTAAAATCCATTTGCTAAATTGGAATAACATAACATAGCTGAATAGAACATACGCACAAAAGACAGTGCATACACAATAATATATATGTTATATATATATATATATATCATATTGAACTGAAGCAAGCACTTGTGTATTATGGTTTGGATAAACATTTATTTTTTATTTTTTATAATAATAATAATGCACTGTAAACATCCATAAGGTATAGGTATGTAAATTATTATTTTTTGTTGTGTTTTTTTGTTTTTTTTCCATTATTTTTCTTTTTTATCTTATTTTAATTTAATTTAAATTTAATTTAATTTAATTTAATTTGTATTTTATTTTAAATCCATTTGCTAAATTGGAATAACAGAACCAAAGCTGAATAGAACACACACAACAGACAGTGCATACACAATACAATATTTATATAATTTTCAAAAGGTTTCTAGCTGTTTCTTTCAGTTATATGTTAATTATTAGGCAGTAAAGTGTTTCAATTAACTCGAAGCGAGAATCTTTCTCCTATTTTTAACATTTGAAAAGCATTCTGAACACTGCAGGCCAGACATCATTTAACTTTTTGCTATTTTAACGATTCTTGCATATTTAAAATCCTGCTTTTCAGAGAGAAATCAGAAAAGTTTTCTTTGTAATAGACTCTTGAGTGATCAAAACTAATCATAAATACATAAAAGAGAAAGTGAAATGCATTTGAAGAAGAGCGAGGTGTAGATTTAACTTCCAGTCCTGGCCAGTCTTCTTATGTTTTTGCGAGAAATCAAAGCCTCTTTGTGGGATGCATTTAATCCTTTTTCTGGCACATAAAGGATGTACCTTTAAACTGGCTTTCAGTCCAGTGACAACCATGCAAATCTGTGTGAGGTAGGATGCCATCTCATTGACACTGTTTGTTGGAGGAACACAGCGGAGGGGAAAGGTCCCGTCTCCGGCAGAGGAATCGTCAAAAGCTTGTTATTTACCATTACTTTCCAGCATTCCCGCCTCCCCCATGCACCCCCTATAGCTGCCAAGCTAATTCAATCGTTTGGGGTAATCTCTCCGTCCCCCTGGGAGGTTTCTGCCTTCTTTTCTTGCCTTTTTTGTCTTTTTATTATTTGAAGGCAGCAAGAGACCTGACCCAGTTTGAATTGTAAGTCCCTCTCTAACAAACATACTATGACGGTTCACATGCAGTGAATGTGCTTCCCGAGCTCCAGCGAGCATGTGGATGTTTTTATGATAATGTGTTTATAGGTGTTTGGTCTCAGGATGTAGAAACGAACCTCATGCGTTCAGGAAAGAGCAACTCTAATCTGCATCTAATTAATAATAAATATTAAATAATAACTAGTTAATCTACACTCTATTACTGGAGCATCATTATAGTGACTCCAGCTGAAGGTGTTTTATTTATTTATATTGTATTTTCTCACTTTTTTTTTCTTATGTGCCATATTCTTGTAAATGTATCCTTTAGTTATTATATTGATTCAATACTTGTCAAAAAAAAAAAACTTGAGACATTTCCATTTGATATTTTCTTTTTATAATTTCTAATAGTAAACTTAATAAGATATTGCAATTATTATTTTTCCTAATTGGTGATTCTTAAATTATTACATTTTATTGAATTACTTTCATATATATATGTGTGTGGGAATTAATGTGTGTGAGACACAAAATGTATAATGACAGGGTGTGTGAGAAGGAGAAGTGTGTGTGAGAGATGTGTGTATAATTTAAAAGTTATAAAGTGTGGTGTTTTGTAAAGAGAAATGACCGTGTGTGTGTGTGTGTGTGGAATGACAGTGTGTATAAAACATGACAAACCTGGAAAGGAGTAACCAGAAAAACAACATGTGTGTGTGTGTGTGTGTGTGTGTGTGTGTGTGTGTGTGTGTGTGTGTGTGTGTGTGTGTGTGTGTGTGTGTGTGTGTGTGTGTGTGTGTGTGTGTGTGTGTGTGGTGTGTGTGTGTGTGTGTGTGTGTGTGTGTGTGTGTGTGTGTGTGTGTGTGTGTGTGTGTGTGTGTGTGTGTGTGTGTGTGTTTGACCCTGGACCACAAAAACAGTCTTAAGTGTACATTTTTCGAAATTGAGATCATCTGAATCATCAATGCATCATCTGAAAGCTGAATAAATAATATTTCCATTGATGTATGGTTTGTTATGATAGGACATTATTTGTAAATCTGGAATCTGAGGGGGCAATACAAAATCTAAATATTGAGAAAATCATCTTTAAAGTTGTTCAAATGAAGTTCTTAGCAATGCATATTACTAATCAAAAAATAAGTTTTGATGTATTTATGGTAATACATTTACAAAATATCTTCATGGAACATGATGTTAATATCCTAATGATTTTTGGCATAAAATATACATTTATAATTTTGACCCATGCAATGTATTTTTGGCTATTGTATATATGTATAATATTTGAGTACTTTTTTGGTCAAACATGACTCAGATTTTACAGCATTATTTTTGTATTATATTATTAATATTACGAGTATGAGTATCAAAAAAGTAAATATTATGTCAAATGTGTTTTTATACCTGGGATAATGTTTTATTATTAAAAAATGCTATTAATATTATTATTACTACTACTGTTCGTTTCACTACTAATATTATTGTTGTTGTTACTGCCTCATAACAATCTACATGTGTCAATAGAATTGAGTAAATATGGAGATTTTAATGGAAATATTTAAAGCACATTTTTCCACATCCAGTGTGCTTGTGTTGCATCGTCTCCCAACAGCAGCTGAACAAATGATTTCTATTATCCTCACTTCCACGGAGAGTTGTACTGCTCCACCTGACGAATGCTTCACATCAGGCGGCTTGGAAAGAGAAAGCCAGAAAGAAAAAGACACACAGTGAAGCGTTAATGACTGAGCCGGCTTTGCCCCGGGACGGGTTGAGTGTCTTCTTACTCTCTCCGTCTTCTTTATTTAGAAGGTCATCAGCAGGACATTTCAGAGCAGGCGTGTCATAGGAAGACGACACGGAGTCTGTGATGTGTCACCACTCCTTCTAGATAATTGAAAGCATCCCAATCGTAATTAGTGACTGCCATTGGCTGGCAAGGAGAGAACAAATAACACTGGTGCTGAAAGACTGATGCACTCCATATTTACCGAGATCAGATCAGTCATCATCAGCTGTCTCGTCAAGAGTCCTTCCCATCATGAGCACTGGCTTTTTCTTCATCAATCAGGCTTTTTATCTTCCTATCTAGTACTCCATATAAAGTCATGGTCACACTTTAGTAGGGGCGAAGTCTCACTAATTACTTGCTTATTAGCCTATTATTAACATATTGGCTGTTTATTAGCACATTTTCTGCATGACCATATTCTACATCCCTAATCATACCCAATACCTAAACTTAACAACTACACTACTATCTATTAATAAACAGCACATTAGGAGTTTATTGGGGCAAACGTTGTAGCACATGGTTTGTTAATAACGAGAATTGGACTTTGAAATAAAGTGTGACCGAAGTAATCTCTTACTCGTACTGAGATCTTTTCTGCTGAAGGGGAGGTGGAAAGACTCTTAGGGTGAATCCCATTTCTCTGTCTTACCCCTTCCCCTTCGTCTTACCTCTAGCCTTGTCCCTCGAACCGAGTGGTAAGCGCTAGGGGTGAAAACATACCCCTATGAAACGAGACGCCACTTGGTTACTGTTACGTCATCATACATCGTCGCTAGCTGCTGCTACGTCACCAGAGGCGACAAGTGTTGATCACAAACGTCTGCAAGTGTGTGTGTGTCGATTGCGTGGGTTTTAGTGATGTTTTCTCTAGTCAGAGAAATGCGGGACTGTTGTGCAAATCAGTAATGTAAAGTTAGCGTTATGGAAAACTAGCGATTTTTAAAAACGTTTCAATTGAGAACATGGTTGCAAATATATATGTACAGGACTGTGTAGAGCACAAAACAAGACTGTCATAATTTTAAATCAATTATTTAAGCCGAAAATACTTACATTTATGGGACTCTCTGGATGATCAGTGTGTTCTGGGTGCCTCTTGGTTTCAAGTAAGCTCGCGAAAATGCTTGGTTTTAAGGAGTATCTACCCCTTCCCCTTACCCCTACCCCTCGATCAAAACCAGAATTAGCCCTTACTCTCACGTGAACGCGCAAAACTAAGGGGAAGCGGTAAGACAGAGAATTGGGATTCACCCTTAGCTAATAACCTTTAACTTATGTCAGAGTCGTTCAGGCCCCGTTTACACTAGTGCGGTTTCGTTTTAAAACGGCATTTTGGAATGAAAACATCCCTGTTTACACTCTCATTTCCATCTCTGTTTAGACTACACAACTGAAAACACGTCACCTGACCATTAATGCAGGTACAAGCATAGATATGTATAGGTAGATTCCATATTATATAGATGACGGCCGTGTCTGCGTGCTTGGAGCGTTCGAATGGGGGAATCTACCCACACTAATCTATGGGTACAATACCGAGCATGGTGTTATTGTTTACACGGTTGTCAAGGATACACCGAGAGAATGTGGGCAGCAACGCCATTCTTTTCAAAAGTCTCAGTTTTTGTCCCTTTACACTGAAACACAACCCAGGAGTTTTCAAACTAAAACGGGGTCTGCAGCGTTTTCAAAAGTCTCAGTTTTCGACCTCAAAAACGCCGGAGTAGTGTAAACAAAAGGCGTAACCGTTGCAAAAGTTATGCGGTTTAAAACGAAAATGACTAGTGTAAACAAGGCCTAAAGCCTGGAATACACTACGCGATTTTTGCCCTGATTTCCCCCCGATTTTACAGTCTGATCAAGTTGACGCTAGTTGAGGAAAGTCAGAGCCAGTCTGCAGATTACAGCTGACAGATTCCACAGAAAATTTCATAGTGTGTTACGGTCACAGACTCCGGTGTTTTAGCTTCAGTCTTTGATTCTATCCAGTCGGAGGAGATCAAACATGTTTGATATTTTCAGCCGATTTTAAAATACTTATTGTTTTCATTTGTCATGCGTCTCCTAGCAACAAGGCGCACGTTTCTGCGTGAGTTCGTTGTGATCGTAACAACTTTAAAGTCTGGTAAAGTCTGGTAGTGGGGGCAGTCGTGGCCTAATGGATAGAGTGTTGGACTTGAAACCCGAGGTATACCAAGGTTGTGGGTTTGAATCCCGGCTCTGGCAGGAAGTGTCCACGACTGAGGTGAGACCCTTGAGCAAGGCACTGAACCCCCAACTTCTCCCCAGACGCTGCAATGTCAGCTGCCCACTGTTCCACTTGGATGGGTTAAATGCAGAGAACACATTATACTCTGTATAATTGTGTATGTGACAAATAAAGCTAATCTGAGCTTAATTTGTATTGTTGTGTTGTAGTGTATGATCTTCAGACACATAGTGTATGATGCCCAGTTTTCCTTTGTCACCATTTGTAAAGTTGGTAAGTGTATGATGCCTAGTGTTTCAGTATTCCAGCGTTTAGTTGCTCGTTGGAGGCAGATGGAGTTATCATTCCTCTAGAGAGCTTTTGATTGGACACATATCTGGATATGGAAATTAGCACAAGATTCTGCATCATTTTATTGGTCCTGTTCTTTGATAGAAAAATAAATGTACAATTTGTACACTACTGTTCAAAAGTTGTTTTTTTAAGTTCCATTATTATGGATCTTTGGAAATGAGCTTACATGCATTGTGTAACAGCTCTCAGTGAATGAAAACATCATGCATTTATTTTAACTTAAAAGTGCACAGTGTATAAAGTTATTGTCTCTCAAAAGAAAGAGTCGACTCTGAATCATTGAAACCAGTCATATTTAAAATTAATCCCAAGCCGTTTCATATTGACGTCAACATGAAATATTAGCATATTGTCGCCCACATGTTGCAAATGCAAATTCATTCTTTGCCACTAGGTGGCGCTTCTGGAGCGGTAAAAATATCGGTTTGCCCTGGTAACGGTAAGACTCAAGTAAGACTGAGCTCACAAACACTGCTTTATCAGGCGTTACAGGCGAGATGAGACCAATCGACCAATCACCGCAGATTAGCGTCACGCAAAGGAGGGGTTTGGAAAAATTAATCATTGAACGAAGCGTTTGGGAGTCGTTGAGCAAGTAAGGTAAAAATAAATGCATATTATAAGACAATTAAAGTGTTTTTTGAGCTTGCATGCATGTCAACCTGTTGTTGGGGACTCCCAAAACCAAAATATGAACCTTTCATACCCATAATAGGGGCACTTTAAATAAATTGATGCTTTTATTCATCAAGGATGCATTGAACTGATCAAAAGTTACAGTAAGACCATAATAAATGCAAATAAATGCTGTTCTTTTGAAATGTCTATTAATCTGCAAATCCTGAAAATAAAATGTATCACAGTTTCCAGAAAAAAAACATATTGGGCAGCACAACTGTTTTCAACATTGATAATAATCAGAAATGTTTCTTGATCATAAATCAGCATATTATTATGATTTCTGAAGATTGTATAACACTGAAACTGCAGTAATTATGCTGAAAATACAGCAGCGCATCACAGAAATACATTACAGTTTAACACATATTCACATAGAAAACATCTGTTTTAAATTGTAATAATATTTCACTATTTTACAGTATTTTTGATCAAATAATGCAGCTTTGTAATATAAAATATATTAAAAAAAATTCTAACTGACACCAAACTTTTAAACAATATGTGCATAAAACTGGAAGAAAAACACAGTTGTCATTTCCACAAATCCTAATAGTTTCATTTTAGTTTTGCATTGTATATTTAATTGCTCTGCATGTAAGAAAGTGTCAATGCAACTCACAACTCCGCTGGAAGTTAGTCAAGAACTATGATCATTACATGTGTCTCCTCACAGAGTCAAACCCTTGAACCGATCCAGCTCTACAGCGACGTTAACTGCTCTCCGCTCATGTGCGAGTGCATGTACGCTGCGAGAGGACGATGATTCAGAGCGCTGCTGATCAGATGGGTCTGAAGGACAGTCATCTCTCAGAGAACCTGAGGAAATCTGAGGTCCTTCTGCTCCTCTGCGTAGTTCTCCGTGACCTCTCTCTCAGTCCCCGGGTCGCACTGACCTGTCAACAATTGAGCAAAAACAAAGACTAAAGACAAGTTCTGTGGTGTGGATCCACAACACAAACACAAAGGTGAAGATTTAGTTAAAGAGACGGAGAGAAAGACAAGAGGAGAGAGACAGACAATGACCACAGATCAACGCTGAAGGTCAGAAACAATGGAAACAATCCCGTCCTGAGAGAAACTTTAAGACACTTGCGTAATCTCTCATACTGACATATATCTGGGGCTAGTCACACTTTTTACAGTTAATATTTCTCATTTGTAAATATTTTTGTAGAGAGACATATTCACTTAGGGGTGTACTCACTTTTGTGGCCAGCGGTTTAGACATTAATGGCTGTGTGTTGAGTTATTTTGAGGGGACAGTTAATTTACACTGTTATACAAGCTGTACACTCACTACTTTACATTGTAGCAAAGTCTCATTTCTTCAGTGTTATCACAAGAAAAGATATAATAAAATATTTACAAAGATGTGAGGGGTGTACTCACTTCTGTGAGATACTGTATATTACTATAATTCAATATATAATGTATATATATATATATATATATATATATATATATAATTTACAATAATACATTTAAACGCTTAAAAATTAGGGGGTACCTGGTCAAGTCACACTTTTAACTGTTAATATAGTTTTTTTATTTTGATTTTTTTTTATTTGTGATGGCTGGTGTGGTTAAAAACAAAACAAAAGAAATACAACACACAAACAAAACACAAGACAGGACATTCAGGTTCAAAAAGACTGGTGATTAATACTGAAGGCCAAAGGAGTCGCTGCAGAAACAATGGAAGATGTGGAGTGATCACAGAGAGGTTATTTCAGATGTCTAAACGGCCCAAATAGGCCGAGTAGGAGAGTTTCTAACAGTTTCTGTTACTCTGTGGAAGAATTTGCCTGCGAGCTCAGCTTGACAGATTAGCTGGGTACCCAGACAAAGCGGGGTGACGCTGAAACAAGAGCTACTTTTATGAGGCATGTAACACAAACCCCGGGCTGCGACGCGAGGGTGAAACCGATCCTGCTGCTCCACAGGCCTTCCTCCGGCCGGCCACAGCCCCGTCTGCACACGCTAATGGCTGACAATTCAGATCGCACAAAGCCCAGGGAAACTCAGCATCAGCCACTTGACCCCAGCCGGCCCGCAGGATTTGTCCAGACATTACGAGGAAAAACAAAGCACACATGATGTTGAAGGAGACGTTCACACACGGTTTGAGATCATCAGCCTGAAGAAGAGATGGAGGATGACTGATGCACGTCCAGCCTTCCGCATAGAAATGTATAGATGTAAAGTGCAATGTATGTGTTTCATTGAGTTAAAGGGCCAGTGGGCGTGGCCTATGTCGACGCGTCGCTCTGGAGGCGTGTTTATGCAAACGAATGCACCCAGCTGACGTCACTTTGCCCCTCGCATTCAAAACCAGCTGTTTTACTGAGGGCAATTAGATTAATAATTTGTATTGATGATGAGGACTTTTTCAGTTATGAAACTTGCAGGATGTATTTAGCATACAAAGACCTCTTCTGTATCAAAATATCAAGGGGAATTTAGTTTCTCATGTCATGAACCATTTAAAACTAAACATCTGTGATGGCTGGTGTAGTCCATTTTAAACATTAATATATATTCATATTCAGATTATGTGCCCTCTAGAAGCTTGCGTTCTGCAAAGTAACGACGCATATATCCCAAAGAGGCACAAAATCCCTTTCACAGACTTTTTCATAGATAACTGTTCCCATCTGGTGGATATCCCTATAGATCCGAGCAGCTTTTTTTTTTTTTTTTACCATTTCAAGAAACGGCTAAAAACACATCTCTTCATCTTTATTGACCCTTAAATTAGCCACTTTTTTTTTTATTTAATCTAATCTGTCTTTTTTTATTTAAAAAAAACCAACATTTGACCCTTTTCAATGTATTTATTCTCTAACTGCTTGCTTTTCTTGTAAAACTAAACACTAAGTTTAATGTTTCTATATTTTACATACTAGTTTCAAAAAAAAAAAGAAAATTTTCTATGTGTAGCGTTCGGTAACAGGACTTGTATGGCACTTGATGTTGTTGCTCTTTTGTTGGTTTTGATTGCTTCTAAATGTCCTCATTTGTAGTCGCTTTGGATAAAAGCGTCTGCTAAATGACATAAATAATAAATATATATATATATTATTATATATTTATTGCTTGTTTTTGTGATGTGTGTAGAATGATGTTGAAAAATAAGATGCACATCTTGTATGTGTGCACACGACATTCAGGTTCACATCTGCAAATCAATGTCCATAAATACATGTGAAAACACACCACCAAACTGCAAACCGTTTTGACCCAGACAGAGTCTTTGCCAGGTCAAACAAACACAAACACATTTTAAAGCAGAAATCTAGATGAGTGCCATCACTGATATTGAAATACATCTATAAAGGAACATCAAATTTAACAAACACAATGATTTCTGTATGTAAACATGCATTAGAAGAAGCATACAACCTCCATGCACAGGACTGTAGCGTCTGCACATGATGGAGGAGGTGTGAATCTGAGTCTAATATATGACTAAACTCAAGGACACAAGGGTTTGTCTCTCACCTCACTGTCCGCCGAGAGAAATGGGCCACATATCAGCTGAGATACCCAATATTTCCTCAGCATTGTCCTTCCAGACATTGACTTAGCGGCCGGTCAGCTATGCATTAAGCCTTCATCACACACTGAAGCAGCAGCACGGGCCGTTCACACAGCCTTTGGCTAACCGTAGTGAAGCACAGTGTTTTCCAGAAGTAGCATTTGTTTGCGTTATTAGCTAATAATCTGCAGTGATCCTGAGGTAAGTCTGAAGATGGTGAGATCACGAGGGATCTGCTGCGAGGCGTGACTATATCTCCGTCTCATATGACAGCAGGGTTTTCCAGCTCTGCTCCTAAAGTGATCTCCATCCTGCCGTGACTTAATTACTTAATGGAGACGTGTCTTATTCCACCCTTGAGATTGTGTGGGATTGTGTTTTTAATGAAGAGCTAAAACAGCTTATTTTCCCATCTGCGCTGGTGCTCGCTCACAGCAGCACCGTCGACACGTTTGTCCAAATTAATCTTTTCAAGAAAGGCAGTATATTAGCAAGAAATCCTCAGGAGCAGACTAAGGTGTTGGAGTTTGACTCACTGTCACCAATTTCTTTAATAACCACTAATCTAATTAATTAGGAAGAGCACAGATCACATTGTGCCTCCCGTTAATTCCCAGAACAAGAGCGGCGAGGTTCCTTAATGCGGACGACTTCTTCACTTCTGCTGCATCGCATGTCCACTAATAGTGAACAATCAGCAACCCACGGGTTTGAGATACGTCAACAAACTTCATACAGACTCTTTGTGAACAGATAGAAACATTCAGACCTTCATCATTCATCCTCACTGTAAGACATCTCCACATTGTTTAACTTAAAAACTTATATTCAGCTGCTGCCTAACATTTCCCAGTATAATCAACGTGTTTGTACAAGTCATTTCAGCTTCAACTGCATTAAACTGACTTGCAAAAACCAAGTTTAATTGCATATAACTTGTAAAAAGTTATAAACTTGTAAAAGTTGCTCAATTTATTGTAATGAGTCAAAGTATGCAAGCTGTGAAGACTTGTAATATGTTGTCTAAAAGGCTGAACTTGTTTTTAATGATGGACATCACATTAGTTAGTTTTGCTTTATCATAACATCATTAACTACGGAAAATTGAGTGGAGAGCATTGTATTAGGAAACAAGTGCCTGACATGATCAGGGTTGTTATCATTAACAACTTTTTTGTTAATTGATGTCACGACCATGAGCTTCGCTGGAGGGCACTCCATCCCAGACTTCTACCACACCATCAAAGACTTCATTTCCCATAATCCTTTGCCAAACTCATTAGCACTCACTGTTTGCACCTGTGTCTCATTTACCCTGTCTGCTCACCCTATATAAGTCTGGTTCAGTTTGTCATTCTTTGCGAAGTCTTGTGTTGTGCCATGTGTCTTCCGTGTCCTGGTCCCTGGTCCCGTTACTCTGCCTGTCTTTCGGATTAACCCTTTGTCTTCTTTTTGCCCAGTTGTTATTGTTTGGACTGATCACCTGTGTATGACCTTTGCCTGTTTTTGGACTCTGTTTGTGGATTACCCTTTATTAAATACACTGCATTTGGATCCTCTACCTTCGTGTCTCGGAGCAGATCAGGACAATTTAACTAAAGCTGCAAAAAAATATATATATAAATATTAGATGAAAAACTTAAATGAAAATGTTTTCTTAGCTTTAACTGAAATAAGGTGAAGAACTAAATTTACTAAAAGGTAAAATAAAATTAAGCCTAAATAGTAATTAATAATATAATAATAATGCATAAATAAATAAAATTACAAAAGCACACAAAAAAACTACAAATTAAACTAAAATAAAGATGGAAACTGCAATAAAAGAAAATGTTCATAATTAATAAATAGTATAATACTACAGTTATAAG
Organism: Ptychobarbus kaznakovi; assembly: GCA_027422405.1. Lineage (NCBI taxonomy): Eukaryota > Metazoa > Chordata > Actinopteri > Cypriniformes > Cyprinidae > Ptychobarbus > Ptychobarbus kaznakovi. Next base: position 5,580,773 of record CM049803.1, on the reverse strand, counting down.
TAACCTAATACTAAAATAACTAAAATAACAAAAGTCAGTGTCTTCATGACATCATCCTCCAGGAAGTGACATAATTTTGGAGGGAAAATAATCATGTTGTAATTTATGCAAAGTCTATAATTCAGAAGTACATTGTTATAGTAATACATCCCTAAATTACAACACATTTAATACATTCATAGGAAAAACAGCACCGCACAGAATAAATGCCCTGTTTGTTGTTTCTGTCTCATCTGTATTGGTTCCTGTTGAGCATCATTCACTGTCCACCCCGCCCCTGAATATACGTCACCCCAGGCAATAAATCTATAAAGCACATTTAGGCCAAAATAAATCCTGCAGCTCAGGTTTAGGAGTTAGCACAGCGTTTAAGAGTCATGGCAGTAAAGCAAGCTTGTGTCCCTGACAAACGGAGACAAGAGAGGTCAGCGGCACATTACATGGCGATTGGATTTTGTGCTCATGTTCCCCTGTTGTCAGGTCACGAATGCTGCTTAAGTCCTTATAATGAAAGATTTATGGCGTCTCCACAACAAGTCATGGCGATTTAGTGTACGAGTACAGAATGTAACCGCACCGATGAGCTTAAATCACCGAACATGAATGTACTCGGATTAAAAAGAGAAAGTTTTGAAAACGTACACACACAGAAATCACTAATGATGGAGATAATGGGCTTGTTATGGTGAATACGACTGCACACACACGTCTAGAGATCTGTGGCATGTGTTGCAGACTGAGCTGCGTAGCTCAATATTTATTTCCCACAAAGACATTGGAGATCCGAGCAGGACAGGGATCGCTGTGCTGTTAATATGGCACAGATCTCATGCCGCTATGAATAGAAAGTGCAAAAGGTTACATTGAAAGAGTTTCCCAGCTGATCAAATGCTAAAGCAGGGCCAGTGGATCATACAGTGGATATTTACCATACAATCACTGTAAGTCACTGAGACCATGTCTTTATTCTGCTCACTGCACTTCAGACGCAAACATTCAATGAAACTTCAGATGAGACTTCAAGGTTCGGATATTACAGAGATTCAGAAGCAACTTTAGAATAGGGTAATAATTATTAATCACTATTAACTATGACCTTTCCCTCAATACATTCATAATTTGCTGCTTGTTAATACTTAGGAAGTGGGTAGGATTAGGGCTGTAGAATAATGCATTAAAATGTGATCAATTACTTTAATAAATGGCTAATATTCTAGTAATATGCATGCTAATAAGCAAAGAGACCCTAAAATAAAGTGTTACCCGACTTAACTCTGGAAAAGCATACTCGTGAGGAAAACAGGTAATTCGATAAGTTCTCATTTATTAATGAACCTGTTCATATTATTGTCACGCTTGTTTCTTTCCAAACCTTTGTTTCTTCTTCTATGGAGCACAAAATGTATAATCTCCATGCTGTTCTTTGCAAGTTCATAGTCACGACTGTCAAGCTCCACAACAACAAATACGGATTTTAAAAGCACAAGGGTAGTGTCCGTATGACTTTGTGCGCTGTTCTCAAAGGCCTCAAAGGAAAAATATTTTTTTGTGAGGAAAGTGTGCAATTTAAGTCATTGCTCACTGAAGAAAGTTTCTGCTTTGCGAAAAAGAGGTGCACTTAATTGTATTTCATGTTCATTTTTAATGCAGTTCAATTGTTTAAAGGGATCCCTGGGTGTTAAGACGTGTATGGCTTAATATAACGTAATTGATGTATCTTACCGAAATATGTAGTAGAAAACACATGAGTGGGGGACTGTGGGGGGAGGGGCATTTTTCTGATGACATAAAATGGTTGCACTCGGTGAGCTAAAGCGCTACCTGTTGCTATTTTTACCAAGATACAACTCGTAATAGATAACTGGGGAAATAAAACACTGATATGATGACTACATCTACCGAAAGAGCGTGCAGGTGGCGATGAGTATAAATATAGGGTTAAATGTGTATCAGTAATCAGTAATTTGATTGATTTATGGTGTGTTTTATGTTTTATATGAACTCTTGTTGGGTGAAAAGAAGCTGCATATATCTCATATATTTTTCATATATTACCATAAAATATCAAGCTCATACAATCACACAATTAGTTTTGTATATATGTTGTTTTAACACACTTACATATATAAGTAAAATGTATAGTGTTGACATATATGTTTGCTACACATAACACTGCATATAATATATTTTATTGATGTCATTAACAGGTCAAATTGGGTTTTATTTATTTTATAAACTTACATAAACAAAACATGTACCTGGAAAATGTACGTATGTGAAAACTATATTTAGCCTTATAGGTAACATACAGTATATGGTAATATCACTCTTGATATGGGGCAACATACATCATATATTACATATATTGCTCATCACAAATCCTATTGAACATGAAATGTGTGCAACAGCATTATAACAATGCGTATGCGTTATTAACCCTTGTGCAACATTTTCAGTTTGTTTTTTTTATAATTTTCCCTCTGTTATTGTCAGCTGCATACAATTTTGGCACATGTGTGTATTTTTATTGGAATTGTACTATTTCACCCCAATTTACTTTAATAAATCTATTTTGCACTAGATACACAAAATAGTTCCTCTCAGGACCTTAAAGACCAAACTGTCCCATTGAAACCCATTAAAATGGCTATTTTTATTCACACTGCCATTTAACTGTAAAATCATGCACTTTTTGTGAATAGGCTTTCATTCTGTTGGCAAGGCTTCAATTATATATTTTTTTACCAATACTTGCTTTATTCCTGTTTGCTGCTTCTGCATATTATAGAGCCAATTGGATAAATAATGCAGCTATAATTCAGTGTGTGTGTTGGTATGGATGTCAGTGTGTTTGTGTGTGTCATCTCTGTGTGTGTGTGTGTGTGTGTGTGTGTGTGTGTGTGTGTGTGTGTGTGTGTGTGTGTGTGTGTGTGTGTGTGTGTGTGTGTGTGTGTGTGTGTGTGTGTGTGTGTGTGTGTGTGTGTGTGTGTGTGTGTGTGTGTTGTGTGTGTGTGTGTGTGTGTGTGTGTGTGTGTGTGTCTGTGTGTGTGTGGTGTGTGTGTGTGTGTGTGTGTATTCTTGGTGTGTGTGTTTGTGTGTGTGTGTGTTGTGTGTGTGTGTGTGTGTGTGTGTGTGTGTGTGTGTGTGTGTGTGTGTGTGTGTGTGTGTTGTGTGTGTGTGTGTGTGTGTGTTGTGTCTCAGGTTGTGTGTGTGTGTGTGTGTGTTGTGTGTGTGTGTGGAGTGTGTGTGGTTTCAGTGTCCCCATAATGACACAAATTGTGTATAAATGACATGAGTGAGTGCACATAGTATTACAAGGAGAGGTGTGTTATGAAATGCACGTGTTTCAGTGTCCCCATAATTTGTAAAACGCTATAAAAACCATCACTCTCTTAAAAACCAACATGTGTGTGTGTGTGTGTGTGTGTGTGTGTGTGTGTGTATAAAAACCATTACGTGTGAGTGTGTGTGTGTAAACCATAAAAACCAACATGTGTGTGTGTGTGTGTGTGTGTGTGTGTGTGTGTGTGTGTGTGTGTGTGTGTGTGTGTGTGTGATGTGTGTGTGTCTCTCTCTCTCTATGTGTGTGTGTGTGTGTGTGTGTGTGTGTGTGTGTGTGTGTGTGTGTGTGTGTGTTCTTGTAATATTTGAGAGAGAAACTGTAAATCACAAACTCAAGCACTCTGAGCTCCAGTGGTGTTTTGCTGCATCTAATGGGTAAAATATGGTACTGCGTCCAAACAAAATCGTCCTGAAAGCTCATTTGTTGAGATATCAACATCAAATTTGGAACACAACTTGTTTAGATTTATGGATTTGATTGAGCATGTTTAGAGTTGACTATGTTTTATAAAATATATATTTTATATAACATATTGTTCATAAATCACCTCTATACATTTGGTTTTTTTTTGGTTTCAATTTATTTTTATTTTTTTTACTTCAACAATAATCTGCCATCGGTCTTCTTTAAATAAGACCAAACTAAAGTGAGCTCTCAAACGTCATTTTTAATTACTTTTTGTCCACTTTGGACCTATGTGTAACTGTTTGTATTGCCACACAAGGGTGAAGGGAATTATGTATCTGCTACAGTTCTGTGCAGTCTGTGATCAGACTCTCTTTACTGATTTCATATGTTTATTATCAGATGGGATGCCAATGGTACACAGTAAATTCCCCAGTGATTGGAACCAGTTCCCATATGTACACCAAGCGGTGTTGATTTAACTAACACCAGTACATTTACTGTGTATCATCAACTTATCATGACCAAACACATTATTATGATGCAATTTAACAGAAGAATATGAGTTTTCTTCCTCTAGCTAGAAACCTTCGAGCAGCCGTGTTTAGCATTAGAGAGGACGTCGTGTTATCAGGTTTTCAGGAGCATTGTAACGTCATAAGGGAATAAATAAACAACCAGAAATAAACTCAGATTTAATAAAACGTAGGGAAGTATATGTGCAGTGAAAACAAACATCGTTGGGACTCATGGCGCTGGAATGATTAATATAAACACCGCAAAGCGAGCGGGGAGAAACACGGCCGTTCCCAGCGCTGCAAGAGTTAACGCGGTTCACAAAGGCCGTGTAGACACAAGGCAAAACGTATAAACTATCACAATAAATGATCAGTTTGATGTTCCTTCTTTGAGCCTTTTCTTCCCGAAAACATGATCGAGACGTCTCCGCACAACATCTGGACCACAGAAAGTGAGTTATGTCGAATGGGATGGAAACTGTGTGTTGGACGGCTGATACAAAAAGGTTACAAATGAAAGCAGGGCTCAGTTTTCTCTGAAGAACATGAGCTAGCCTGTTATTTAATCCCAATAAACCCAGCTATGCGCTTGGCTCTCGCTGCCGTGTAGATAGACGTTAAACTGGTCACCTGGCCTAAGGATTAGAAGCTAACAAGTTTACATTCTGCCCACAGCTTTTGAAATGATTCAATTTTCCTAATCTTGTTTAGCTTTAGAGTACGCCGCTTTGAGCCTCAGAGACATCCTTTTTCAATCGGTCTTCCTTTTGAGGGCATTTGCATATCTACGTTTGGACTCCAATTCAGGACAGCGTGCTTTTGGCCCCCATGAAGAAATGAACTAAGAAAGCTTCCGGTGTCAAGCCGGAGGCTCGGCGCATATTTGATGTGTTTCAGATAACCAGCTGTTTTCTCCAGCTCTGTGGAAAAGAGAGAGAGATGCTACTCCGAACGTCTTTATAGATCTTACTTTTGGGAGAAGAGATGAAAATTCGTTTTTGACTTTCTGTAAAAAGACTCGGTGTGTGTTTTCCATAGTTGATTAGATTAAGCTGCGTGCGCTAGTCTACGGTGAGCTGCTCTCCTCCGCAGATGTTTGTGATCGAACAAATGAAAGAGAATGGAGCACTTTTATGCTGATTGCATTTGCATAAATATAGGACGTTTACATACAAAGCAAAACAGGAAATTAATGCTATACTATAATTAAATACGTTCCTCTTTCTTTGCAGTTTTTCAGTCTTTAACAGTTTATTTATGTGTATATGCATGCATAACAGTGTACATTTATAATTTTATATATGAACTATAATATTACGTAAACATATATGAAACCTATTAGAAATTGGACATTTGTTATGTATTAATAAATATATATCAAGCCCATATAAAACACAGATTTTTTTTGTATATACTGTATGTTGTTTTAATACAGTTGCATATAAAATTAAAATATATGAAGGTTTATTTGCAAAAACAGATAACTCTGCTATAATTCAATATTTTCCTCTTTCTTTGAAGTTTATCAATCTTTAACAGTTTATTTGTATGTGTTTATTTATGCATAACAGTGTACATGTATTAACTATAATATTATGTAAACGTATATGAAACCTATTAGAAATATAATTTTTTTTATGTATTAATATATATACATATCAAGCCCATATAAACACCGATTGTTTTGTATACACTGTATGTTTTAATACAGTTGCATATAAATGTAAAATATGTGAAGAGTTTATTTGCTAAAACAGATAACTCTGCTATAATATCTTTTTCAAAAATCATGTTTTTTTATAATGCAATCATGTTTTTATTGTGTTATTTAGTTAGTTAGTATTTTTTAGTAATTTTATACCTAATCAAAATAACCCAACTTTAACCCAAGTTATCTGTTTTTTATATATTGTTGTTGCCATATATGGTTGCTACACATAACATTGTAGAAAATATAATATATATATACATAATTAACATGTAAAATGGGGTGTTATATATGTTATAAGCAAAATGTACCTATATGTACACATGTGAAAATTATATTTAGCCTTATAGGTGACATTTATGGTAATATCACTTTTGATAGAGGGAAATATACGTCATATATTACATATATCGCTCATCTCAAAACCTGTTGAAAAACGCAGTATACAACAGCATTATAACAATATGCATGCATTATTAAGAGCATTAATTAATTAAGATGACAATCTGCTACAGTGGCTGTTCTGTGCAGTCTATAATCATACTGATTTCATATTTTATTATCAGATGGGGTGCAAACAATATTGCATCATCAATTTATCTTGCCCCCAAACATTGATTATGAGGTCTAAATCTATAATGAAGGAGAACCAGGCAGCACAACATGCTTTAGCTTTAGTAAAGCTCAAACTAAACGAGGAGAAGCACCCAGATGCTGAGTTACTACAGTGTACACTTGAATGCTCAGTTTAGACGGGATTGAAATCACACATCGTGAAACACAAGTTCACCTGGCCTCCTAAAGGAAAGCTTATGATAGGGCTAAAGCACCTGTTAGAAACAGAAATATTAGGTGCAATTGCTTACTTTGATTGTTTTTCGGTTTGTCTTTGTCCATTCACCAGCTTTCACAGAGACAGTGTAAACTCACAGGTAACTGAATACAGTAGATCAATTAATTTCTGCTGGGTTTATCATATTGGGTAATGTTTTGTATATGTACTTGAGCATTTGAAGATTCATGGCACGTCCATTTGCTAATAACATGAGCATGCTTTAATATACTTAATGTCTGTTAATAACAAAGTGGATGAAAATACACCATATTGGTCAAAAGTTAGATTTTGTGACACAGAAGACTGAAGTAATGATGCTGAAAATTCAGCTTTGATCACAGAAATCAATTGCATTGAAAATATGCACAAAGAAAATAGTTACTTTAAATTGTAATTATATTTCACATTTTTGACTGTGTTTTTGATCAAATAAATGCAGCCTTGGCGAACAATAGATAATTATTTCAAAAACATGAACAAATATTAATTATTCCAAACTTCTGACTGATAAAGTATGCTAATTATAGCCTGATGTGTATTGATATATGTACTGTATATAGTTTGTATTAGTTTCAAAACATCCCTTATGTTCCTGGCATCTCAAAATAAAGATTCAGTTTGATTTAAGTAGAAAAAAAACATATATTAATATAATAATTAGTTAAAATGATGCATTGATTCCAGTAGTATGTTTAAACATGATAATATTCCAAATGCAGGGTTTGCAGAAACATCCAACATATCTGGAAAACATATCGCAGCGTATGAATATTGTTTCCGAGGCTTGATACATGAGAGGCTGAAATGAATCTTTTTAATCCTGAAAGCACATCTTGATCTCTGAGCTCGGAGGGAGTCGAAAATATAAAAAAAACCTCTACAAACATCTCTCTCCGTGAGATGAGGCCGATAAAGAAAATGTCAGCATAAAAAAATAAATAAAAACGCTGCATGTCAGCGGCGCCGTGACGGCGGGGAGGGAAAAGGTAGAAATGTTCTATCATGTCCAACAAGGTGTTCTTTTTGAGATTTAGAGATCACTGCACAACTTTAAACGTGTTTTGTCACTTTGGCTCTGACTGGAACTATCACGGGTTTCACAAGAACTTTATCAGCTCGGCTACGGCCGAGAGGAGAAGAAGAAAACAGTCCATTCCCATTTATCTTAGCCAGGTTTCCTTCAAAGTCAACAAATAAATTACAGTGTACATTTGATACAAATTGATTTCTGAACTCAAATAACAATGTTGTCCTCCTGGCCGGGCCATGTGTCAGTCAGCGGCCGGTCTGAGTGAAAGGCTCAATCTGTCTGGGTGATAGAAGCGCGGCTGACACATCTCCAGCGAGGAATGCTAATCACGCGGGCCTGGCCTGGGCCTTTGTGGGCCGACCGTGATAAGGAAAATCAGTTTCTCTCCTGTCAGACACTGCCTGCGCCTGATCTCCGAGTCTTGCTGTCCTGACGGCTCGTTTTTCCCCCTGATTCTCGCCGCTCTCGGAGCGGACCACGCTTGTCGTTCTGGGAGAAGAAAGCCAGACGGACAGCCCAAAGACAAAGACCCCGGCGCGGGGTGGTCGACTGAGTCTCGAGGCCTCTGTGCGATTGAGCTGAAGTGAAACCCATTGAATATCTTGAGCCGATCTTATCGGCGGCGGGAGAAATTAGATATTGGCAGCGCTGTTGAGTGCTCTCACAGCTGAGCAGGTTAATAGGGTTCGGAGGCCATGGGCTAATTGGATCTGCTGTGGCTTGATAAACAGTGGCAAGCTTTTTTATTTACCAACACACATACGCACACACACACACACACACCCATGCACATGCACACACACACACACCCACACATGAACAGGGTCCTCCTCCATCACCAAACAAGAGAAGCCACACATGATGCAGACTATTTTTCTCCCTCTATTCCCAGCAGGCCAAAGCAACCCTGGGAAAAAGGAGTGGGAAATCTCCTGATTTTAATCAAATACCATTTAACCTGAGTAACCTTTATGAGTCTCTAACTGACCAGCTCAGATCAGTGCTGAGAGTCATGAGCTCACGGACGCAGAATAAAGCAGGGTGTTAATGTGATTTAAACAACGGTCTATGAATAACCCTTAAATGCTTGTGTGACTAACTGCATAGAATAAGCACTTGCAGAACCATCAACATGATGCAATATACTGCAAAAATATATATATTTTGGATGACGTTTTACAAGAAAATACCAATTCAGTGTTTCGACTTAAAAATGTCTTGATGCATTCAATGTTATTTGCTGCTTATCATTTTTTAAAGGGGTCACCAGATGCCCGTTTTCCCATTATTCGTTAGAGTCTTAATGAAAAGTCTGTAACATATTTTTGTTAAAATGTGTCAATGGTAGTGTAAAAACACCTTATTTACCCTGTCAAAATCAGCTGTGTTTTCAGCATGCTGTTCTAGTCCATGTTGCTTTAAATGCTAATGAGCTTTGCTGACTCCGCCCCTCTCTTCCGTGGGGTGACGAGCAGTACTGTTTACTTTAGCCGTGAAACTGGCAAACTAGCACGCAATTATTAAAGCTGATTTGCAAAGATTCATAAAAAAACCTTATACTCACTTCTTCTGTAGATGAAGCTGGATCACATGATTTGGGGGAACATAGACACATTTAGAAAGATCGGGGATCGGTGCATTCACTTCAAAGCGAATGTAACGTTAATCCTCTGTGTCTTCAGCGGCTCAGATGTCAGGAGTAAATGACGACTGCTATATTCATTATTATATCCAACAACTAAACACTATAATTGCTTAATCTGAGACATCTTGTCTTCCCTGCACTCCGGAACAGCTCTCAGCTCACTCAGGGGGGTGGAGCTAAGGAAAGACGGACCTGTCAATCAACTCTCGTGGGAGGGGCCTGTACATAACTACATCATTCTAACAGGGATCTCAGAACAGCCTGATTTGAGGAAGGGGATTTTAAAATAGGGATAAAAAAAAACACTGGGTCGATTTTTATCATTATACGATGGATGTGTAGACATGCTTCCAACACACATTTGTGTTCAAACAACCTGTAAAGTTAATTTTTCATCCAATGACCCCTTAATAAAAATTGTGAGCAATTGACCGTTCGCAAAGAGCTTGATTGACAGGTGCTCTGACCAATCAGAGCGCAGGGAATATGCGCCGCCGCTGCTATCCGCCATCTACTTCCGGTCTCTGTAGAAATACATGTTAAAACAGGGTAAAATAGATCGACTTTTTCAAAATAACTAAATATAAATTGTTAAAACTAAATATAAATATGTGCTGTTGTTGGCTGCGATAACGGTATTCTTTAAAGTACTTGTTTGTATACATTCTGTCCCACGCTGATGCATGGCTTGCAGCGCTAAAAGTTAAATACCCGTATGCTCTTATCATTCTGTGGACAAAATCGTGAACCCCGATCGGGAGCTGTATATATACACATATACACTCATCTGTTTTCAAAGCAAACCTCACATCGCTTCATTTGATCTTCCCTCTCATTAAACTATGACAGGTCCTTTACTGCAGAAAGACGGTCACTGTGACACTCTAAAGTGATGAAACTATGGCATGTACTTTTTAAAACCATTTTTATAGGTTTCACGTTATATTTTTGGCTCTGAAAATATGTAAATATGCATGCGCAGTAGCCGCAGCTGTCTCCCTTCTGGCCTTAACCACAAATCAGACTAATTAACTTTGCTAGACTTAAACTTGAAAAATGGTGTTGATATGTTTATTCATGTTCATTTCATGCTTTAAGTAAATATGAAGACGATCGGTTTGAACTGAGGCGATACAGTGATCTGTCACGACACATTGAAGATGTGAATACATGATATATATTGTTTGAATTTATTTTAAAACGACAGAAATTAAAAGCTGAGACTTGTTTCATATCAGAAGTACCCTGCTCGGTCTTCTCTGTCAGTGTGTTATCAGTTTCGTCTTTGCTCTGCGATGTATTTTTCACTGCCTGAGAACATGTGTGCAGTGTAAGAGCGCCATTGTATGTCGGGCATAGCAACAGTAACTAAGGGTGGGCCGGTTTTGGGTACGGTCAATTGTATTTATTTATTGATGTATTTAATACATATGTGTTCAATAGTTGGTAGCACTTTTTCAGTGTCTGTCTGTTGTTTTATTTGTTTACCATCAGTTGTTTTTTACTCTCCAGGCTCATTTGAAATATGTGACTCTACAAACTACAGAATACATTAATTTCACTGCGGTTTCTGGCTGAAATGAACACAAGAGGCAGTAAAACAGCTCATTATTTATATTTTTTTAGACAAACTATGACCACAGTGGCACATTATTGATACATAAAGACTTAGTTTTGCAGGATATCATGCACAGTACTATATAATGACCTTTACATACTGGTGTTTTTATAGATCTAGAACTTCAATCTAAAAGTATAACAAGTCCATCATAAAAAAGTGGTAATCAATTATTTATGCATGATTTAAGGTGCAAAAATAAAAAACTATAACATTTGCCTGAGACAATCGAATCAGTTCTTTGATTCTGAAAATGTTTAATTGTCATTTGCACCAGAAAATGCTATTAAACATAACTTGAGATGTGATGGAAATGACATTTGCTGATTTAAAATAAATAAATAAAATAAATAACGTACAGTAATTATCCTGTAATGCATGCGTATCGATTGTTGAGCAATGGACAAATTGCTGGCACTTTATATTGAGGATACATTTGCTCAAATTAGTTAATTTATTTAAAATGAATTATCAATAAACAAATATTTAACTAAATATATGAATCTAGATTTATATGTATATATATTTTTTTTCTACATGCAACTCTATGCATATTTATTTTACACATAAAAGTTGCATTATGAACAAACATGACATTATAACGAGCAGTAGTTCATAAATTAATATGAACATTTGCAGGAAAGCATGTTAGTTCATGACACCGAATGCATAAACTAACGTTAACAAATTGAACCTTGTTATAAACTGTTATTGAACCATGTCTGTTGTGCAATCAGCTCGTCCAATCAGAATTTATTACTACTATGGGTTATTACTGTAATAATTCTCAGCATCAGCTGGCATTGTGCGTGTCTGCTTTAATTTACTGAGTGTCCTTTATAACCCACAGCACTTCAGATTAGCTGGATAAAACAGAAATGAGTGTCGTAATGGACACACTGCAGAATGATTGATTGTTGAGCGTGGCTGATTGTATTGAGCGAGGTGGAAAAGACCTCGATGGCAGGTGTATAATTAGCAGGGTAATGATCCACGAGAGCAGTTAGTGTTTGAAAGACCACATAGTGATGACTACATTGACCCCTAATGATTTACTCGAACTTAGACCTGACCCGATCCACGGCTCTTTTGATTGGTATTCATGCATCTCTAATCCTAACGGGGGTGTTTACAGTATACACGCTCTTCATTATGATCAAATGTGCCGCTGTTTGGAATAGAAGAGAATGTAGTTGCTCTCACACTAACGCACTTCATGTGAAAACGAATGCAGTTTGAGAGTGATTAACAATGTTACATTTGGGTCTTGTTTTTAAACATAGTCACTCAGGTCATGTGGACTTTAATTGTGCATTAATTGCTTTGGTCACTGTAATTTTGTTGAATAGCAAAGGGACATTGTGTTCTGATAAAACCGGTCGCATGCTTCTAGAGCTACATATGCTAAGCTATTGCCTTTGAGATGAATGCAATGCTCTCTCCAAGAGCATGTTCTGATGGAAATCATATTTCACCATTTTTAGAATCACATGATCCAAGGATAATTTTATAGGACTTTATGTATCCTAAAAAAATGCATAAGTTTTTTATGCATTAAAATGTAATACAAATTGTATGATGGATTTTCATATTTTATGATTTAAAGTCTAGATCTATAATAAAACCCACTATTTAAAAGGTTATAACATTGTGCAAGGAAGTGTACAAAACAAGTATTTATTTATTGATATTGATTTATCGATAATCCAATGTAATCAAAAGTCGTGTAAAATAATGAATAAATGTTGGTGTCTGGTGTTGGTGTTAATAGATATTTTGCAGTCTCTACTGTTAATTTCAGCTGGAAACTGCAGTGAAATGTATCTATATGCTTTTGCAGTTTTTGCATGAATGTAGACAGAGTCACGTATTTCCAATGAGTCTGAGTTGCAAAAACAACTAATTCATATAACAAAAAGGTACAAGCTGAAATATGTACGTTTTAGGAAGAATCAAAGACAGGAACATAAAAGTGCAACCAAAAAGCATTCATATCTCAAGCAGTTGATCACGGTGCGTGCAATGCCAAGGTCATGGGTTCAATTCCCAAGGAATGCATGAACGGATCAAATGCATGCGATGTAAGTCACTTTGGAAAAAAAATGCATCAGTCATATGCATGTAAATATTAGAAGTTTTGGTTTCGGATTGACATGAGACAGAATAAAAGAGGACAGAATATTCTTCTCTTTTTTTAATTATTCTTTCACAGTTTATGAATCAGCACTTGCGTGGTTTGAACCTACAACCTTTACTATCGCAGATCTTTATGCATTATGCCACAGCAGCCCTAATATCATAGACATTTGTCATGTGAGGTGATTGTCCCATGAGCTGATGATCGCTCTGGAGCTTGTTTCTCTATCTCTCCATCCAGCAGCACATGAGTTTATGTCAGTTATGCATGTGTTTGTTTACCCTCCCAAACTCACACACAGCGGTTTCATAAAGCAATGTGACCGAGACTGAGCAATCATGAGATGTACAGGGGTGGACGGTATAACCGGATGACAAATTGTGTTTCACGGTTATGGATAAATATCACAAATTAGCTATTATTGTTGGAAAATCGACCCAAAATTTACTTACACTATCATTCAAAAGTTTGAGGTGGGTGTTTTTTTTAAGTATCTTCTGTTCACCAAAGTGACCCGTACAGAAAAAAATATAAAAATAAAATATATTTTATATTTTTAATTAAATATTTTTTATATATATTTTTGTATATGAAGGTCGAATCTAAATATTTTTGTTAATTTAAAAAATGTATTTAATTGAACTTCACTCTTTACAGCAGAAATTTTGCATATATTTAGTCCTCCTTTTTTATATAGGTAAATATTGTTTTAAATTTGAATATAGTAAAAAATTTAAGTTATTCCTGTGATGCAAAGCTTTTGAGCAAAAAAAATATTTTCTAAAATTATAAATGTCTTTATTGTCACTTTTGATCAATTTAATGCATCTTTTTCTGAATAAAACCACTAATTAATAAAATAATCAAATCAAATCAAAGAAAATCAATAAAATAAAATAAAATAAAATAAATTGAATAAAAAACTTACTGGCCCCAAACCTTCGAACAGTGTTGTATATTGTATAACTACACAATAATGAAAGATAATCCAGGCAATAAAACAAGTTTTGCTTATCAGTGAAGTTTTCTACACTTAAAGAGCATCAACAGCCTCAACATGTAATTAAAGTGAATGAGGCGTAACGATATGAGATCTGCTCCTGAAGGACTCGTTTAGGACCAGAGGAGTTAGACTCACTGAAGACTGTGAGATGGCCCGGGGTGTTCCCGTGTCCCGATTACCCACCCAGCTGGTGAACGCCTCCTCTTCTATCCAGATCAGCACTGGAAGCCTCCAACAAAGAGCCAGAAGAGCTCGCCTCATACAGACATCTATTTACACAGCAAACAAAGTGGAGTTTACTAAGATGGAAAGCATGCCTGCTGGAAAAGAGTGATGGGCGACGCAGACCGCTCTTAATCCAGCCAACACATCAAAGGCTGGGATTCCCTGCAGTGTGGGTGGGATCAGGAGTGGGCATCGGCGCTAGCGGCGCTCAGAAACGACCCCACGGCCCAGCTGGGACAATATCATACAGCACGGCTTCAGATGCTAATCACACTCACCTCACGTGTTATGCTTCTGATGCTTCTCTTCCAAGTCTATGGGAAATAGTGAAGATGTCTGTTTATTCATTTACTATTTTCTTAGTTTTGATGTGTGGTTGCTTGTTTTTTTATATATAACTTTACAAGAATATAAACACTCTTAACTAATCAGCCTCTGCTCACACTTTGTTACAGCAGCTAAAAGTCCAATCCACTTAAAGGTACAGTACACTCTTAAAAATAAAGGTGCTTCACAGCGAGGCCATAGAAGAAGCACGTTTGGATCCACAAAGAATAAATCAATAATTCAGTCATCTCTTTCTTAACTTCTTTCGCCATAAATAAATTCTTCAGATGTTAAAGATTCTTTATGGAACCATTTAGACACAAAAAAAAATATTTTACTGGCATTCTGAAGCACCTTTATTTTTAACAGTGTGCTAAATGACTAGTAATAAACATTTATAATATTTTTCAAATTATGCATAGTTTCAACTTTTAGATTGGGTACTGCATTTTTAATGCAGAATTTTAAATATTGTGCAAGAATTCAAATGCACATTAATAAATAAGCTGTTAATCAGTGTATAACATCCATTAGCATAATCTGTATATTGTTTTATAATGTGCATGATCATAAATATAATTCAACGTTTTTTATTTATGTTCATTAATGTTCTAGTAATCATTATGTAATGTTCAATAATTTATATAAATTTGAATGCACACACACACACATAAACTAATGATCACTTAAGCATACTGTAATGTTAGTTAATGATTTATTAATGAAAATTATAAAGCACTGTTAAAATAATTTGTATTTTTTTAAAGTGCATGATCATAAATTAATTGCACATTTATTTGTAAGCATTTTAATTTATATGAACTAATGATTAAGTAATGTTTAACAAGTTCATTACTCTGTAAAAACTTGCTTTATATAAAATTAATATTAATATGAAATTAAACTTGAATTTTTAAGCTAATAAAAGTAATTTAAGTTGAAAGACTTAAGTATTTAAGGTCAGTTGCTGCCTCTATTTAATTCAGTGGATATTGTTGGCTCTTTGTGTTTCTCTTTTGTAGGTCCCTTGGATAAAAGCATAAATGTAAATGCAGATCTGTACGGCTTTGATAACTCTTTTCATATGTGCTCTGTCGTGCTGTATGCACACGGACACACGCTGAATTCATCAGAGTTTCTTCTCATGTAGACCAGACGAATCCTGGTTCATAATCAGCTGCAGAAGAAAGGAACCCTAAAGAGCCCAGAGGAACAATGTGCTCCGCTCACCGTGCAAACAGAGTCACATTCGATGGCTTTATAAAGCAGTCCTTGATGCACACTGAAGAGCAACTGCAGCATCTTCACTTCCAAAGAGCGAGCCGGATCCAGGAGGGGACAGTAAGTAGAGATGAAGATGTTTGTGTCGTGAGATACTGTAGGATAAGCACATCTTCACAGATCATTTTCCAAACACGTCTTGAAGCTGCATGCTGTGTCGTTGTTGAGACACAACTATTATTTATCTCTCTGGTAACACTTCAGTATGGGGACCAATTCTCACGATTGACTATGGTTGCTTATTAACATGCCTATTATTAATATATTGGCTATTTATACAAAGCAAATTGTATGCATGCATAATCTACATCCCTAATCCTAGCCAATACATACACTTACTGACATTACCTTATTAACTAATACACAGCAATAGTCGTAATTAATGGTAATAAAGTGCCACTCTTAAAAGAACAGTTCATCTGAAAATCCAAGCAATCCAAGTTTGGCCATTTTAAATAATCTGTTCCTCACTCAAAATATGGGACAATGTAAGGAGACATAACACATGTAACTTTTCTTAAGTTTGCATAGACTCTGAAAATGTACAATGTTGTTGTATTGAAATGTATTAACTTACAGACATACTAATTAAGTCAGAAGAACCGTGTCCTGTGATTCTGGGCCACTTCACGAGGTGGACACAGTGAAGTCTTCTTGGTTCAGGTATTGTTTATACAGCTGAGTGTTTCACGAAGAGTCGACGTTCATCTGCTGCTGACCGAGCTGTGCTTCAGTGATGTAATGTGTGTATGGAGATCTGTGACATTAACGGCTGTGTGTGAGGTTTGATCTGATGTAGTCTGTGGTGCTCAGGAGGTCCAGCAATTAAGATCCAGTCGTGCTAATGTGAAACACAACACGAGTCACACCAGTCACTGTAGATCCAGCACACATTCATCGCACTGACATAAAGCTCAGAGAATCCAGGTTAAACCGGCAGGAACACGCGTCGTGCTACAAGACGTTAAAACCGGCCTTCATCCGGGATTGTGTTTCGCTTCATCTCGCCCTTTTAATACGTGCATGCATTCACACCCTTTCTGGGATATTTGGAGGATCAAGTCTTCCTAATTCAAATTAAAGTGATTTCCTGAAGAAAATGAATTCACATATTTCTCTTTATGTAACACACCCGAGGTTTATTCAGACAGGAATATCATAACATATCAAATGATCTAAGGCAAACGCTCATAACCATATTTAAATCATTTTTCACCAGCGTTCGAGAGCAATAGAACAGATTCTGTAAACTGTTCCCGAATGTTCGGCATTTTTCAGTGTTATTATTGCATCTGCGTTACCACCGCAAAGGAATTATGAATTCAGAAATCATTAATTCATTTATATATGTGTCTCTATGCATTGTTTGATCATTTCTAACCAGCTTTGTGTTGTTTTAATGTTGGTAAGTAAGGTAGTTGTTGCATTAGTTATGCATTATAATTAAGAGATATAAAATATGATCATGCATTAATATGTGCATTATATGTACTGATAATCAGCTAATATGCTAGTAATATGCATGCTAATAAGCATGCATTGGTAGCATAAATGAATAAACAATGAGAAATACTTTTCCGTGTTCTGCACCAAGATATCCATGATATTTTAGTTGTTTTTAATTTTATTTATTTCATTTATTTTGCCACCAGCCCTTTGTTTTTTTCTAGCCGTATAACACAGATTAATGAACCCCTTTTAGCACCCTGTTCACTAAAGTAAGCACTCAGATTTACAAACTCCGATGTTTTAAATGGCTTTTCATAATTACACACTGTAACAAATCAGTTGCTGCATTAAATGTTTAAGTTGAATCAAAATGACTACACAAGTCATTTCAACTTAAATTGTCAAACTGACTTCAAATTAGAATGAATCCCTCATTTATTAAAGAAATAATTCAATTTTAAAGTACATGCATGGTTATAACACTTTTCTTCATTATGTGATGATTCTGCAATCATAATAAACAGAAAATGTAAATAATCTCTCTCAAATTAAATCCGTAGTCTGTTAGGCGCTGCACGCTTCCAGATGTAAATATTGTTCATCTATGTTGAGTCCACAGCAGGTTTATGAGAGATGATGTGATTTATGTCATAACCAGCGGTGTCATGCACTCATTATTTTTGAGGGGGTGAGAGTTGTGGGGGGGGGGGGGGGGGTCATGTGACACACATCAGCCACAAAAGCATTAATGTTTTATTTATTCTCCTTTTTATTTGAAACACTTCCCAAACGCATTAACTATATCATAAATATGTTGATTCTCCCCTTTATAGATTATGTTAGTTGTTTTATGGTGAGCGATTTGCACTTTGCACTTTGATGTTTCTGACGAGAGATTTCGACAGAAATATGTATTTACTCAGCGAGCGAGTGTGTGATTGGTTTAATTAATACGCACTCTCTGGCTCGAATTCTCATCTGGACGCCTCTGATTGGTCCTTGCGTTCATAAGCTCAACAGCATCGTGTGTGATTGGTTATAATGTAAAAACGCATCTGTCTCTGGCTCGAATGCAGATTTGTATTAAATATAGAAAATAGTAAATAATAATTGTCTTTTGGAAGCTGCATTAAAATCCACTTGGCTTAAAACTGGGGGGGGGGGGGGCATGGGCATGACGCCTCTGCTCATGACACTTCACGCTGGAGGATGAAATCACACAAGGAGAGTTTGACCTCTAATGGATTAATCTAGTACTCATGTAACGGAAATCTGGGAACTGGGAACTTATGCTGATGAAATATGGCTCTAAAAGAGAATTTGATGAAAACTAAGAGCCAGCAGCTTCTCACATTTCTGATTTCACAGCGTGGAGGAGAAAACTGCAGAGTTCAGGCCTGTTCACATCGAGCCTGGAAATATCCTACTCCTTTTTAATATCTGTGTTTAATTATATAGATGTTGAATTAACCCAGGGATCTGCACTAATAGTCCACAATTAAGCATCTAAAAAATAAAACTAGTTATATATAAAAAATAAAAAAATACCTGAACACAAGTTACTTGAAAAAAATTCAGTACCAAAAAAACACTAAAAATCATTAACTGACAAAAGTAAAAAAAATTGTGATTTAATGATTTGAATTCACTAATCATTAATTAATTTTATTTGTTTAGTCAAAACATTTCTCTTTTTTTTAGTTTGACTTGAAAAAAAATAGTAATATTACTAATAAATATTTATTATTAATTAAAGATACAATTACTCAAGGTGTTGTTTCCTAATACTCAAAGTGTTTTGTTTACCAGTAAAAATATCTAAACATTCTTAAATCAAGATACATTCACTGAAGAAACAAAATAACAATCTACTCTTGTTTTAGCTAAGATTACAATAAAAATAGAAAATATAAAAATAACTTTTTCAGCATCTTATTTATAGATTCATACATACAGTATTTCACTCAAACTAACACTGACGTTTGCAGACGCTTTATTGACCGTGATTCATAAATACAGATAGCACAATAAACAGCAAATCTTGCATGGGGTTTTATTTTCTTCTCAAATTTAGGAACTATTCTGAGATCTCGTTTCTGTCAGTAGTGCTAAATCTGATGAAAAACATGAACGCTTGAGTCGAACACTTCACAGTGAAAGAGATGCATCATGAAAACACAACTATTAAAACGTGACCCTGGCTCAGACACATCTGACCGCTGCTTTAGTTTGACTAGCGTCTTGAACCTGTCCCCATCAGAACGAGCTCAAACAGAACGCAGTACTGAATATGAATGCTGGCTGTCAGAGCAGCTCTGCAAGCACCAAGAAGAACGAGCTCTAACCAGGGACAGGGTGATGTGTAGAAATAGCCTTTCATGTCAAGTCGATGTCCCAGAGCAAGATTAGGATTGCTGTGAGCATGTCTGACCCGGGGAAGATCCACCGCCTCAGCTCTGATGTCTCTGATGTCTTCTCTGTTTTAGAGAAAACCGGAGGAGAGGAATGTGATGTGAAGCATTTACAGTGCTAATTGATCACATAAACATTTCCCAGCTCAGCAGCGAACAGTCTCAGATCAAGTGTTCATGTACAGTACATGACTGTTAGTCTGAAACCAGCTCTGAGCTTATTGTGTAATGGTCATGTCTCTACTGTAATGGACACTTATTGAACTGAATTGAGCTGAATAATAACACTACTGTGTTCTTTTGAGCTGCAGTGAACTACAGTGCTACACACACACACACACACACAACACACACTCACACACACACACACACACACACACACACACACACACACACAAATCCCCAAAAATACAAAAACACACGACCGTATCCTTTTTTATTTCAATCTTAGTGTTTAGTTTATTTTAGTACATCAGGTAAAACTGAATTAAATTGAGAAATAAAAGTTGTTTATATTTTATTTTATTGCAAGTAACTAACTTGTTTATTTGTATTCATTTTTTAAGTTTGTTTAGTCTTATTTTCTGGTGAAAGTTTTATTTATTTTTCTGAAAAAATAAAAAAAAAAACAATATCAAGTGTCTTGTCTTATTTTTCTAAACAAATATCTAAATTATCAGATAAACAAACATTTACTCGAGAAGCAAAATAACATAAGATAGTCTTGTTTTATGAAAAATCTATCTTAAAAAAATGTATATAATTAACTTAAACAAAATAATTTAAGTGAGTTGAGCTAAAAAATCTATACAAATATCTGAAATATCTGAATATTGTTTTAATAATAACTATATTATTGATTGTAAGATAATTGTATTTTTTTCCAGAAAACAAGACTTACTATATTTTGTCATTGTTTTCTTCTTCAGTAAATATATTTTAATTTTAGAATGTTTAGATATATTGTATTATTATTACGCCTCGCCAATAAAGAATATGTGGAAAACAACGTCAAACGTAGAGGAAGAAAAACACTTTTTGCAGTAAATCAGACAGAATCCCGGCGATGTGTTGCAGATGAGCAAACACTGTATAATATATATATAATATATAATGTATAATATCACTGCACAGATGTAAAACATCTGCATATGTGTGGAGGTGACAGGAATCTGCTGATGTGTCCGTATTCAAGTTTATGTTATCCAGTCATGAAACCATATTAGCTGACACACTGATATAACAGCAGGACGAATCGGGAAGGCTGAAGTCATTTGTATCATTTCAAGTGCTTTAATCACAGAAGTTAATCTTTAAAACAGTGTTCGTTTAAGAGAGCTGAAGCTGTGCTGACCCCACAGCATGACGACTCCTCCCTCGTTCTCACACAGTCGAATGGTTCACAGGCAAACCACAGAAGCACGAAGGCCTGCGGGAAGTTCAGAGCAAACAACACATGCAGTTGTGGTGAATCTGTTGAAGATGAAGAGTCAGGGAGGAACATGAATGATGTTTCATTAAGAGCTTCACAGTCAAAGCTCTTTCTCTTTAGTGACTCAGAGTACAGACTCACACCTCAGCATCGAATCATCATCAAACTCACTCAAATTAATCATGTTCGCTTTAAAACACCACAACTGCAAAATAAATGCTGAAGTTAAATTTGCAATGTGGGTAATACTGCAGCTTGTAAGTAGACTACTGCATGTGTTTGATAAAAAAAATAGAAATTATTACAGTTTAAATAACGGTTTTCTATGTGAATATGTGTTAAACTAATTTCTGTGATGCAGCGCTGCATTTTCAGCAGTCTTCAGTGTCACATGATCTTCAGAAAATATAATATGCTGATTTGTTGCTCAAGAAACATTTCTGATTAGTATCAATGTTGAAAACAGTTGTGCAGCCCAATATTTTTGTGGAAGCTGTTCAGGAATCAGATGAAAGTATATTTTTTAACCACATTAATGCATGATGTATGACAATATTTTTAAAAAAAAAAATAAATAAATTTTAGGCAAAACCTGATGCAGTGTTATTTTATAGTTAGATTACATCTGTATGGCCCGGTTTCACAGACAGGGCTTAGACTAAACCAGGATTAGGACATAGTTAAATAAGGATATTTAAGTAATTTGTATAAACATGCTTAGGGAAAAAAATCACTGGTGTGCATCTTGAGACGAAACAAAGGCACTGATGTATTTTAAGATCAGTCAGTGCAAGTTTATTTAATCTGAAACAGCTAAGATTTACAGTTTAGTCTAGAGACTAGGCTTAAACCTGGTCTGTGAAACCGGGGGTACATGTTCTGCTTTCACTGTAATTTTAGTAAAAGTTTTAGTATTTTTGCTTTTTATTAAATTTATCTGAAAGTATTTTGTAATGACATTTATTTTATTATTTAGTCATTTAGCAGATTTTTTTTTATCCAAAGCGACTTACAAATGAGGATAACAGAAGCAATTAAATGTAGCATTAAAACAACCACAATCAGATACAAAACTAAAAGCTCAGACATTTAAAAAAAAGAGAGAAATGCATACAACAATTTCTAAACTTAACTTTTAAATGAAAAACAAAAAAATATTTTAAATAAAGAACAAAAAGGTATAAGAGTATAATAATGACTCTAACATAACACGAAGCCAAACAGCAAAAAACAACTACATTTAGTTGTAGTACGACACACACGCTTTTATAAATGTGTGTATATATATATATATGTGTGTGTAATATAAATATGATTTCATTTCCATTTAGTTTGTTGAATTATTAAAATAACTCAAATTAAATAAAAAATACATATACAGACATAATAAATTAAGACATAATTGAACTCAAATTAAAATAAATAGCAAATACAAATCAAACAATAAATTCAGTATTCCAGGAAATGAAAATTTAATAATGAAAAAGGTGTTTGCAAGAATAAGTCAACAAAAGTTCTACTCGGACCGAGGTATTAACAACATCAAAAAACAAACGAGACAAACAAAACTCCACGAGGGAGAAAACAGAGCCAGAGAACAATCACAATTAAAGAAAGTAACTCGAGATACCTTTCTTGGGGTAGCTAAAGAGGCTTAGCAAAACCAGGCCGGAAACACAGGGCAAAGACTCAAAAACCAAGTGAGAAATAAAAGGAACAATACACCACTTAAATATACAGGGGGAAACAAGGCACAGGTGAGCTAGATAACACTAACAAGGCCACACGAAGAAGAACTAATGCAGAGGAGAACACAGGGGACCTCTAGAGGCACGGAGACAAACTACAGGAGGTAGGATGCTGACAAAACTGAAACAGAAGTGAAACAAGTCGTAGGGAAGAGGAGAAATAAAAAGTGATACTTAGATATTAAAATGTTATATAATTATATATATTAATATATTATTTTGGCTTCTTAAAGTAAACTATAAAATGTTTGCACCACTAGCAGCATAGTGTGCAACAATGTAGCATAAAAGCGCTGAAGGTGTGAGGTCAAATAAATATGACCCAGACTACATCAAATACAGTTTCAGTCGCGCTCAGAAACAGCGTAAACTAAACCCAATGTGCTTTTGCAGTGAATTCTTCCCTCCTAAGAGCATCGAACGATGAAATTCAAGTGCCATTCGAACACCAAACATTAATTCAAGCACTGTTTTGAGTCGCCACTTGATGCACAATATAAAAGTCCTGAAGCAACACGCCGTCTGGAAAACACAATGGAGCTTAAAGGTGTAAGTGGACTGAAGCTAGTCGCCGCCAGAATTGGGCTTTGATGCGAGCGTTTGGGGGAATAACTCAAGTCTTGTGTGAAAGCTGCTGAAATAAGGTGATTAGCAGACACACATCCAGCATTTCCATTCCGTAAAGTCAACCGCAATCTATTTGTACCACCACAAATCTATCATAGCTGGCAATCTAGGGAAAGAAAATGTTGATTTCATTTCAGAGGGAGCTCCATTCACAACGGGCAGCCATCCAGAGAGAATGGAACGATTGATTTTCCTCCTCCAGAAGGATTGAGCGGACATCGCTTCAGATGAGACTCTTTTACTTTCTCTCCAGATCCGCTCGAACGCAAACCTGTGAAAACCGAGGAATAGTTGCGTCTCGGGTTCCCTAATGCAATATTGATGAAAGACGAGGGAGAGGAGTCGTCTCTGTCAGAAGCCTCTCAGTGTTTTTAGTCAAATTTAATGTGACTGTGAATGAGGCCGTATCAGAGCTGTCTGTCAAACCGTCAGAATCGCACCTCTTATCAATATTTCACAATAGCTGTCAGCGATCTCCAGCGTGTCGCGGGTCACTTTTACCCTGAATGCGTCTTTAAATACCCTATTACCAGGGTACATCAGCGCATGCATTCTGACATTTCCCACACATTACAGATGCTCTTGCGTCGCGAAATAAACATATCTGACAGTTCGGCTGCGCAGAGGCATGAAATATTATTCCTCCAGCCATGATGTCTTTTGTAGGGCCATAAAGCGGCTGTTGATGTGCTACTGCTTATCTGCTTCCCACAGATCATCATCAGCATCACCATGACAATATGTTTAATTAGCGATGTTCCCCGCTAGTGATGAAAGGGCCTTCCCAGCCTCCATACATGAGCGTACGAGACACACTCCTCTGGCGTCGCTAATTCAAAACCCTTTTATTCGGCTGTCACGCAGGCAGAAGGCGATGGAGCAGTCAGATAACACACATCTAGCTATTCCTGTCCGCACATTTACCTCACAATAGCTCTATTTATTATGAGTTTATTCATGCTGCTTTGAAAGCGTCGGTACTTAGGTGGTCTGTGCCGCGAGATCTTCGTTAGTGTGGAAATTTAACACAGAAGAAGAGCAGTGTTTAATGTAACTACATTATAATATGATGTACAACAATAATTTAGTGAGACAATAATATATCTTTGAATACTGTTGCATTTTAGTATCATTGATATAAAACTGTAGTTTTTAATATTGAATTATATTTTTGTTGTTGTTGATATATATATATATATATATTATATACATTTTATTCATTAGTTTTAGCTATTTTATTTATTAAATTAAAATAAAAAAGTTGCCTTTGCAATGAGATGAATTCAAATGTATTTAAAGTTTGTTTATATTTTATTTTATTTCTGTTAATTTTAATTTTGCAATTCAAATATTTATTTGTTTTAGTTTTTTTTTTAAATATGTCTACCATTAATTGTTTTATTTAGTTTTAGTTATTTTAGTACTTAAAAAAAACTATTGTGTAGACATAAAAGCTGACATAAAATGGTGGAAGTTTGTCTTAGTTAACAATAATAACCCTGCCCTGTTGTGCATATATGTATGCATATTCAATGGTTTCAATATAGTTAGCTACTTTTCGCGAGTAGCTTTTTTTTGCGGCTAACTACTTTTTCAAAAGGTTAGCTTGACTTTATATTTGAACTACTTTAAATAATGGGCATCTTGCAAACTTCAGAGCAAATCACAGAGGATGAGTCTGTTGCCTTCTTCACAGTGCTCTTGTCTCTTTCATCCTCACTGCTGACAATAGGGTGAGTAAATCTTGAGCGACACTGCACAGGTAATTAGACTAATAATGGCCATCAGCTTAAAACGTGTTTGTTTGTTTATTTATTTACCAGGGAATGAACATGAGGAAGGCACCTCCAGCAGTGCCGCAGAGAGCCAGTTTCTGTGAAATCCCCGGGCACTGTTAGCTCTCTGAGAGTAGTGGATCTGTCAAAGTGTATTTGTTAAAAATAATAAAGAGTTCTTTAATGTGTTTGTATCGGAGGAGAGAGCTGTCGGCTTTCATCATATTCTCAGTTCACCTTTGCAGCAGACGCTCTCTTAACAAGTGCACTGCTAAACTAACTTTGACAAGCTCCAAATTTATGCATTATTATAACCTCTGAATTCCCCACCGCTGGCCTTTTGTAGTTTCCTTCTGATGTAGTTCACCTTTTTAGTGAAATTGACAGACGTCTACTTTAAAAGCATAACAAAATAGTATCATTAAAACACTAAGTGATGCTAAGAATGATTCACAGATGGAAACATATGGGAATATGACCCTTGTCAGTCCTAAAATCCATCCATTCTACTTCAGCGATTGATCTGTGCCAAATAGAATTGTTTTTTTGAACATTCGTTCAACTGCTATTGGTTGGGCAAACAGATAGTCCCGCCTACACCAATTAGCCTTGCATATAGTTTATGCATATATTACGTGTGCATCCAACAAATTGAAAAACAACTTTTTAGCTTTTAGAGAGATTTTTTTGTAAATTTTTGTTTACGTAACCTACCAAATCTCTTCAGGAATGCTGCACAAATGCACCAGTCTTTCTTCACCATCAAAAGCTTATTCACATGCAGCATCCGGCTAACACAGGTGAATGTTTGAAAGCATATCTCTCTGTCAAGCTGACATATTCCTTAGACACTATTTCATATGGTCAGTACGCACAAAAATGAGGTAATGGTCTCTATTATCAGCCCTCCCCAACTAAACATACTCCACAACGGTAAACCCTGTCTTCTTTCCGCTATCTCGCTCAACATGATGATGGTTAGTCGGCGCTAATCTGGTAAAGCCAACCTTTAGAGAGGGAGCTGCATATAGGGCTGGGGGGTGATGGGCTACGGTGTTGGGAATTGCAGTCTTGCCGGTTGCTGCCCCTGTCCACATCCAATGTAAGGTTATAGCAATATCATAATCCCTTCTCAGAGCCCCTTTGCGCAGAAGATGATGACTAAATTTCCAGTGTCTTATCACACACTCCCAGGCTGGAACTAGTACAAGGCGTTCTGAGGGAAACACAGCATGAAAAGTGGGGATGAGATGATCAGATTAGCCCTCTATTGGATTTTGTTTGTGGCACTGTGCAATCAGAGTTGAGCAGGCATTGGGTAAAATTCCCGTGGAGATTCAAAGCCTCCACTGATTCTTTTCACCCATTTTTGACTTCTTCATGGGGTTCGCTGAGGCTCCAGGGGAGGGATGGTTGAAGAGAGGGAAGGGGGGAGGAAGCAAACAAATTCAGCACTTGAGGGCTTTAGGTTTAGGTGGGTGGGAGCTGGACGGCACCATAGAGGGAGATGAGTACGACTGACTGGGGGGGATATTCAACAGGATGGTGAAAGTGGTCGCTGTCGGATGGGAGGCGTCTGGGAAGATGACCTGAGGCGAAGGTATTGTCATTTCACGAGGCCATTCCACATTGAACCAACTGACAGAGAGAAAACCATAGAAAAGCTTAAATGGAATTAGGTTAACCAGCCACCCCCAACACTAAAACCACCAGAGCTCGGAAAGAAACGGCCTAGCTCGAGTTTCTTCAGGTCAGTGTTGGCCTTCGTCTTTGGGAGCCATCCACACATATATTTCTCAGTCCATGAAGTGTTTTCCAACTGATGAATGAGCAGCAGTTGGGTTGGGATCAATGTGGTGCTCATGTGGAGGACTCACTGCTGTATTGATGAAAAGCCCATCTGGAAACGAGAAATTGATTTTTGTTATGAAGGCCAAACATTGGGCAGCAGCTCAAACTTTCAACTTAGCAAGATGTACAATCGCAGTAGTAAAGCCCCAACATTTCTGTAGACGTGCATTAAATTAAACCTTCATTAAAAGGTGGGAGGGGGGTTGTATACAAAAGCACGGTGAAAGCGGTCGGTTTTGCATGGGAGGGCCATAACCACTATAGACATTGAAGGGGACAAGTCCCCTCCAAAATTTGTATAAATGGCCAATCTGCCCCCACCCTTAACCTACCTGCTGCACTCCATTATGCAAGCACTCTGTTCTTTAGGATGACAAAAATGTTTAAAAGTTACGTTTTCAGCCTGATCTACTTCTGCGGGCTAACAGCGCACGCCAATGTCAAAATAATTGAGATGGCCAATCAAATCAAAATATGCGGGGTTTACTGTTCACAGAAGATGAGCGTGATTTCCAACACGGATCACCTGTTTAACATTGAAAGAAAGCGAGATAAGGTGGACACTGCAAATTATTTATTACTAGTCAAATGTTTTACGACAGAAATGTTAAATAACCGACAGCTTATATCCATTGATGAAAACTATTCTACTTGTTTCCTTAAATATGGCCATTTCGAAAGAGAGAGAGAGAGAGAGAGAGAGAGAGAGAGAGAGAGAGAGAAAGTTGTGTGTGTATTACTGTGTGTCTCTCCAAACAATGATGCTAGGAGGTTACTTAAAAAACAGCTTTTAATAATAAGAATAACTAGTTACATTTAAATAGCACTTTTCTAGGCACGCAAAGCGCATTACATAGTAAGTGGGGTATCTCCTAGCTTTTTACCTCCTTATTGCGTGTGCAGTGCAATCTGTGATCTTCGTTTGTGAGTGTCGTGTGTGTCAATTAATCATATTAGATCATATTGATGCTCTCTGCAACAGAACAAAGCAGAGAATATACTTTCTCCATCGTCTTAGGTCATTCGGAGTAAGAAAGCAGATTATTTTGTTGCTCTTTATGTCTGTGATAATGAGTGTACTGCAATATTTCAACATTTGGTATAGGAGTTTGTCTGTTATGCTAAAAACTAATTTGTTCAATCAGATAAAAATTGTTCAAGGATTGTAGGTCAGCCCCTTGAGAAGCTATATGACTCAGCTTATTATAATAATTTGTTAAGACTGGCTAATCATATAGTTTCTGACCCTAATATTGTCCTTTATAATGAGTTTGAATTATTACCATCAAATCGGAGGTACAGAGATCCAAGATTTTACAAAGTTAGGCTGAAACACTCTTTTGTGCATCAGGCAATCCTGGAGTTGAATAAGAAACCTAATCAAAAATCAAGAGTATTGTGAACATGGTGTAGTTGTATAAGTGTAGTAAAAGGGTAAGATATAATGTCTTGTTTAAGGGTGTGTAATGTATAATGTGTTTTGTTCCTGTATGGATGAAGTGTATGTTGTTTAAAGGATGCTGATTGTCGTAAACATAGATACTATCATGCAAGAAAAATTGCAGACCTGTCTGACAATACAGTGCTTTATCATATATCATATCAGAAAGCAGCACATTAATATAGAAGGGTGATCAAACTGACTTTGTGTGCAAATGGTTTTAACACACACCTGCATAACACAAAAATAAACAGGATATATTCAACAGGATGGTGAAAGTGGTTGCTGTCGGATGAGAGGTGTCTGGGAAGATGACCTGAGGTGAAGGTATTGTCATTTCAAAATTCTGTTCCACCTCAAACCAACTGACTAAGAGAAAACTGTAGAGAAACTTTAATAGAATTGGGTTAACCAGCCACCCCCCACTTCTTCCGGGTCAGCATTGGCCTTTGGGAAACATCCACACATATATTTCTAAGCCCATTAAGGTTTTTCCAACTGATGAACGAGCAGCAGTTGGGATGGGATCATTGTGGTGCTGATGTATAGGACTCCCTACAGACTCAGGCTCATCTGGGAACAAGCCACTGAGTTTTGTTACGAAAACCAAACATTGGATAGCATTTCAAACTTTCCGCTCAGCAATCACAATTATAAAGCCGCAACATCTCTGTAAACATGCATTAATTGTAGAATTTGTGAAGCCACTTGAGTCGATGTCAGAAAGATGGCGTGTTCATACTCTGACTTTGGTCCGAGGGATGTTATCTGATTTGGGGACCATGTCCTTCACATTCTTAGCAACAAAACGTGCTCGATATCCTATCCAAAATGTGTGTGTCCACTTCAATGTGACATAATTAATTTGTGCTCTGTTTCACAGGCTCTCATATCTCAAGCCCGGACCTTTCAGCTTTGGAAAAGACTGGGCTCGGCTTTAGCCCGTCGATAAGTTAATGGCAAAAAATCAATGGCAAAGATTTGGGTCAGATCTTAATTAAAAGAAACAACTGCTGATACAAATTATGTTTCCAATGTATCGATATTGTGGGAGCAGAAGAGTTGAGCGTTGAAGAGCTCTGATCAATGTACTTAACATTTGCATCCTCTTTCATCTTCTGTGAGACATCACTTAATGGCCTTTCTCTTCTTTCCTCTGCTTCTTGCTCGCCTGCAAGGTGAACCGAATGTCTACAAGGTTGTTCTTTCATTTGATGCACTTCTTTCACCGCTGCCCTGTGCTTAAAGACAGGGGGAATCAAACATCCTATTTAAATCAACAACGGGAGCCCTGCATCAGCCTTATGAAAATCAATGCGCTTTCAGAAGAAACATGCATTGCAGATTTTCAATTACTAACATGCTAATGCGAGGGGAAGAGCCTCTTCTGCTTGCAGGTTAATGATGTAACCTCAGTCCTGGTTTGACTGGGACTTCATATGGAACTGAGTCTTTCCTTTTAGTGGCTTCTTATATTCACTGTGATTCTTGCTTTGGTTTCTGAGGTCAAACTTTCAAAGCGGGGCTTGTCAAAGCTTAGACGAAAGAACAACGTATCCTCAAAGAGCAGAGAAAAAGATCTTAATGCAGGGACTTAAACAACTGTGCTGTCTCGACACAACTGAAGCGGCTTCAAATCGCTCCAGCCTTGCACGAACCGTAAAACAATGATTATTAAAAGGGAAACTGAATTGATGGATCCCATTAAAAGCAACCAAAAGTCTCTGGAGGCTTGGCTGCACAAACACCCAAAGTCAATAGCACGATTCCCAGGGTAGCTCTGACCAGAGACCTACTTTAAAGAGACATCAATCTGGCATGGCAGTTTCCAGGTAATGAAGCTACACTGGATCAATATTCAAGATTTCTTACTTTAAATAAGGTAATAACGTTCTTCCTCTCGTGTTCTTCCTCTCGCAGGACGTTTTCAAGTCTTGCTCCAGGTACAATATCAAGAGTGGAATGATGACTTGAATGACCGTAATAAAGCAGACAACTATCATTGCAACAATTTGTGTATTAAGCACTATGTGCACTCCCCATTTATAACTATTTGCCTGAATTGTTATTTTTTTGTTTTTTTTTTTTGTTTGTTTTTTACTTTCTTAATTCCCAAATAGGCGTTCTTTGGTCACAATCCCACAAATTCAATGTGCACCGTTTGAAAATCATTACAACATCATGTCGATTGATCGCAACTAGTCACTTAGGATCACTCAAGCCTCTAGTTTTGACAAGCCGAGAGCACAGTTGGGAGTGTCTCCAATCCCATAATGCATTTAGTTGCACAGTCCTGTCAGATGGGAAACTGATGAGTTTACTGATTACTTCATTTGTAAAGTTGTTTATCCTCTCTCATGTAGAGTTGTGTGTCACTTTACATATAATTTTAAATATTTTTGTGTTCAGGAAATTTAAATGTGCCACCCAATATGTGAGTTTAATATATAATCTCATTTTCAGAAGATAGACTTCGACATTACTCCATCTGTGGTGTCCATCTGAGCACTGTTTTTTTTAGCCTGAATAACCATTAATTTCAAATATACTCAACTCATGCAGCGACAGCAAATTTCCTCTCAAATGGATCAGGTCTCTAGTCAAAATTTGATAAACATATCAATAATGCATTTATGCTGGGTAGAATATTTCCATTATCCATGCATGTTCCTCAAGAAGCATAGAGGATACTTTTTGCTCCAAAGACAGATTTTAGTCTTTTCTTCTGAATTTTATGCATCAAATGTTAATGCCTCTGAAAGTTTTATTATCCGTCTCCATTATCCTAATGCATCTGATTCGCAGAAACGCTCTGAATCATGTATTAGGCTATTGTGCTATGTAAAACAGCCCTTGAATTATGCTATTTTAGGAGCAACACGAGGAAGCCTCTTTGTTTAGCAAAGGGAACTACAAAGACGGGCAGGATGGAAATAAAATCAGACAAACTAGATGCTATTTCAGGTCTTTTAAGTGCCATTTTAATTCTGCTTTTAGTTTTAAATTTGGTAAGAATGACTTTCGTGTATGACCAGAATTTTAAAAAGGCAAGATTGTAAAATCATATATATATACACAATAGTGTCATTTTCAATAGCATGTCCTTCAATTAGGAATTCAAAAAGCTGCATGCAATATTGTCAGATGTTCAGAGTTGCTGTGAACTTTGACACATCTGATCGTCTCTGATGATCAGCATAAAGACTTTGGCTCTGCTCTATTCATCAAGGATTAAATGTCACTGTTTTGTTCTTCTTTTCCACTGGTTCAGGCCTGAAATGGAATAGCAGATGTGTTTGGGTAGAATAACTCAGTCCAGAGGGAGAATAATATCACCTACAATAACATGCACATTATATGGAGACAGGTATTTAAGCAGGGGAAATAGCCATGTGAAATTGTTAATAAAGCAGGCTGGTGAGATTGACTGGCATTGGATAAACTCAATAATTTCCTCTTTTCAAAGCTCATCCGCATGCTACAGGACTCACGGTGATCACATCAAAGAAAAGCAATGAAATTACTTTTTTATATATTTGAACAGACGGAGGTTGCGATTGTTCCAGCTACAATATTTCCAGTGTGTATAATGTGATGTACTGATACAACTTAATTTCCCTCCAATTGCTGTCTGTCACCTAAAAGTAAATTTGTCCGGTTTTCATCTGCACCATTGTGTCAAGTTGGAAGACCACATCAAACATTTAATCTGATCAACGGGAAATGAACACACATGCCAAAATAAAATGAGCGAGGGCTAAATGATTGGTCTGTAGATGAGCTGAATGTAAATTAGTGCATAAATGCGTATGTGTACGCAAGAAGACCTGTCTGCTTTCAAATATCACAGAGGCGCTGCTGTAGGATTTAATATCCCCACGTTCGCAAGCACAAAGAAAACTGGGTTACATTGAAGATTTAATGGCAAAAACTATTTTAATATAACCACGAGAAGTGAA
Source organism: Ptychobarbus kaznakovi (assembly GCA_027422405.1). NCBI lineage: Eukaryota > Metazoa > Chordata > Actinopteri > Cypriniformes > Cyprinidae > Ptychobarbus > Ptychobarbus kaznakovi. Next base: position 5,548,005 of record CM049803.1, on the reverse strand, counting down.
ACATATCCCATGATCCACTGTCAATAAACATAAAACTTTGCTCGGTTAATCAAAATGACCATCTAAACCTCTATTTGACAGGTGGTATAAATCATGTGCGGTTTCATCCTGAGCAGAGCAATATGGTAAAAGAGCATCTCCAAGCTAATATAAAACTAGCTGAGGGTCTCGGAGAGCCGGTGTGGATCAGGTGGAAGTGTTTGTGGTTCACATCAACTCTGGGTCTGTTTTACGTGTAGTCAGGTAATACTTCCGGTCAATGGCCACCAAAGAGAGGATAGAGCGTGGGACTCTCGGCCAAGAACCCAGCATACGTTAATGTGGTCAGTTCCCGTTTCTTGTGTCATCATGCATTTTATTTTTCCAGTACAGTACTGAATGACATTTGTGTTGTGCAAGCGAATAATCAAACACTCTCTCATCTCTCTCAGATTCATTCTAGTGAACTGTAAATTAACTGAATGACATGAGGGTGATTACACGATTACAGGATTCTCATTTTGGGGTGAACTGTCTGTTTAAGTGTGATTTTGGCATGGATCATATATTGCAACAGTACCTGCATGCTTTCTTTAGTTGCTTTGGTCCAGAATTATTTTTTTTCCATTAATTTTGTGCTATTGAAAACCAAACTAACCAGCTACAGGGGAGTATCACAACATTACAAACTGTCCCATTTGCAAAAATGTACTCTTACATACAGTACATTGTCCTATATAAATTGTCTAAATAGATGAAGATATCATTTATATCATATATAAAATCCCCATGGTAAACTTTTGATAACACTTTAATTTAGGGACCAATTCTCACTATTAACTAGTTGCTTGTTAGCATAGTAGCATATTGGTTTATTAGTACTTATAAAGCACATATACATTTTATTCTGCATGACCATATTTTAGATCCCTAAATCCTTAAAACCCATACCTAAACTCAACAACTACCTTACTGACTATTAGTAAGCAGCAAACTAGTAGTTTATGAGGCAAAATTCATAGTTAATATTTGGTTAATAGTAGGAATTTCTCCAATTTTTTTTTTTTTTGGTGGTGTTATAATAGTATTATATGTAGCAACTACAGTATATACAATATGTCAAAAACATATATGTACGTTTATTAAAACAGCATATATACAAAACCTCATTAAATTGCTCTAATTTCTGATAGGTTTCATATATGTTTTAAACTTCATTTAACGATATCTGTATAATATTTATACCGATTACATTTGTATAGGGTATAGGGTGGTTTGAAGTAAAAGACTTTTAACCACTTTAATGAGGGAAAGAACTACAGTTCAAAAATATGAAGCATTATCAATGATGTGATCAAGTAAAATGCAGTGAAATATAAAACAACAGATGTTAAAGGTGATATAAACACAAACATGCAACACGTATTGCAAAATATGCCAATTATGCATACAAAGGGATTAACCTGTTGTAATTCTCTGACTGGTGGAGATTTCTCTGCAGAACCATGGGTAATGTTGTTTATGATTATATGGTTATTTATAAAATAATTGAAATACTGTGGGCTAATGGTGTAAACAACAGCATATACCATCGATTAACAGACTCATAGTAGGTTTGTGTTTAAAGGTTTACAAGTTTTCATTCAAAAATCAGTTACTCTTAGACCACTTTAAAAATGATTTTCTCAATATTTAGATTTTTGTGCACAATTTATTAAATTTTTACTTCCGGAACCCAAATTTTGCGCTCTACAACATTGCTAGAATGTTGCATTGACCAATCAGAAGCCACGGCTAAAACTATGTATTTTATAATGTTCCTCTTTGTTGGTTAGTTTGGACTGATTATACGTGACCCTGGACCACATCACCAGTCTTAATTCACTGGGGTATATTTGTAGCAATAGCCATAAATACATTGTATGGGTCAAAATGATTGATTTTTCTTTTATGCCAAAAATCATTCGGATAATATGTAAATATCATATTCCATGACGATATTTAGTTAATTCCCAGCCGTAAATATACCAAAACTAAATATTTGATTATTAATATGCATTGCTAATGACTTAATTTGAACAACTTTAAAGGTGATTTTCTCAATATATATATATTTTTTTTTTTGCACCCTCAGATTACAGATTTTCAAATAATTGTATCTTGTCCTATCATAACAAACCATACATCAAAGGAAATATTTTTTATTCAGCTTTCAGATTATGTATAAATCTCAAATTCGGAAAATGTACCCTTATGACTGGTTTTGTGCTCCAGGGTCTCATATATCCTTTTTAAAAAATGAAGACTGAAAAATGCGTCCTGTTAAATAGTTTGTGGGCTCTTACGCCATGTCCGATTCTGGCGTCTTTCTCAGTGAGCATTCGGATAAATAACCACAATCGACAATACCAAATATTTTACACCCGAGTTCCTCAATCACAAAGGTTACGCAGAAACACAGACGAGCATGTTTCCTTCAGCTGGAGCGACTTCAGAGGCTACGTTAGTCACGCTCGCGGTGAGAGGAATATCTCTAACGCGCATTGAGCGGATGCCTTTAACCGCAGGACTCCTTTCCGTTGACATCACCTGTTTTCCAGAGCATTGAGAGTCATGAAATCCTCCAAGAGATTAAAAAACATAATGGAGTTTGAAGGTCTTTTGTGCGGCTGATATTGTCTCGTGGTGTGCTGTTTGCCTTGAGGAAGAGGAGCTTCTTGTGGGTAATAATATACACCAAATAAAGAATTGAATTTGAAAGGAATCGGGACAACAGCAATAACAGGACAATGGAGCACAATAGAGCACAATAGCGGCTATTTAACTGCCCCGCAGATGAAGGATGGGTTTACAGCTCGGGCTTGAATAACCCTCTCCGACCGGGCTGAAGAAAAGCGAACACAAAAAAGGTTCCCCTTGCTTTTGAGCCAGTGTCAATTTATTATATTTCCTGAAGCTTTAACCTCAGATTCATGACCAGAGTTTTTACCATCTAATTAGTCAACGTCCCGCTCTGGGTTTTTTGGTCTCGGCGTGATACATGAGGTCGCCATGACATACCTGCCCCAGGTGGAGACTTGACAGAGTTCAAAGCACTCTTGTTAAAGCCACAATGTGGTGCCACAAGGCCAAAAGTATCAGGACACCCATTATGTCAGGACCGTCGCATCTCAAGTTCTTCAATCTACACTGAATGACGCCAGCGATCGTCTGACCCTCTAGAGCTGCTCTGTACAAAGGAGATTTCCAACAATCGGCTATCTGCGAAATGCTGATAAACCTAGCTAATCCCTTGTATTGAAAGAGCGTAGCTCATGTTAAACAGTCAATGCTACATGTGTTAGTATCTGTCCTCCATTCAGCTTGACTAATCAGAGGCATATCAAACTACTTGGAGAAATCACAAACTCATGCATCCGGATGCGTTTGGTGCATTCTCAGTGGGCGTAATGGGTATTATATTAATTTTGCATGAAAATATATTCTGAGAATCTCAAGCAAAGCTCTGAAGTCTCATTCACGCCAAAGCCGCTGGTCCAACATAACCGCTTGCATTTAATAATTTAGCGGATGTCAATAAAGTCATGTTGTAACCAAACCCAAAATGCAATTTTATGTATGCAGAATGAAAAATAATAGGTTGAACTTTATGTTGAAAGTCCCCTTTAGACAATAATCTTTGCAAATACTATGCCAACTTATTCTACTAACCCTACCCTAGCTGTCTAATGAGAGTTGACATAAAGTGGAAAAGTTACTAACAGTTAGTAGAACGTCTAAAGTGAACTACTGAAATAAAATGTAACCCAATAATATGTAAGCACCTTTTTTAGATTAAACCATAAACTGTGCTTGTATGAAAATATTCTTCAGAATTGGAAAAAAATAACAGCATGCAGGTTTTAAATGACATTATGGACATTTGTATTCTATCAAAATGCTCTCAAGTTAACCTTTTGCTTCAACAATGAACTTGAATCTCACAGAATGCCGTTCTTGTGGTTTTAGGAGACGCCACTCTTTGTCGGTTCTGCATTGTTCAGAGAGAAAGATCTTTAAAACTTCATGACATGCAGACTGAAAAATGACCTTGAGCCTCCACCACATATTCAGATCCTAACAACCAGCATGAAACCCTACAACACTCACCAACCCCAGGCATTGTTCTGAGGAGGTGTAGTTTAGACCACCAGCAGCTCCAGAGAGCCCAAACTACGGCAAAACACTTACTCTAATAAAGCCATCAAATATCTAACTTCATCATATTAACTACTTGTAAGGTTACACTCCTTTTAAATGCCCCAATTATTGCCTTATTTTCAGTCAGACCATTCTTTCACATATTTACTAAATATGCACTCTTAAGGTTATGGAAGGGTTTTCGTAACAATGCCATTGAAGATCCATGTTTGGTTCTCCAAAAGAACATTTCAGTAATCCATCCTTTGTAAGTGTGAAGAACATTTAAATGATTTAAAGAACCTTCTCCTATTATAAAGAACCTTCTGTGGAATGGAAAGATTCCATAGATGTTAAATATTCTTCATGGAACGACTGAAATGAACAAAGAAACTTTATATTTTTAAGATTGTAGGACACGGGAAAGTTCTGAATATAGTCAAGATTAATGTTTCCATTTCTATGAAATGCATGCCCATCTATATGAGGTTGAATTTAATAGCATGTGCTGTTTACATTGTCAACTTGGACTAAAAAACATGATATAAATATTATCTAGTAAATGTGTTACATTAAAACGGCAGCCTGGTTAAATTACAAACCTTTATTTAATCAATACCATGATGAATGATGAACATTAAAAATTAGGAACATCAAAGTAATTTTTTCGCAAGAGTCCACAATATAAATATTATACAACAATAAAGTAAAAACTAGACAGGTAACAGGGCTTTTTTGCAGTTAATAGGACTTATGCATGTATGTATTTAAATATGCATGATGTAGCACAAATGACTACACAATTTAAAATAAAGTTTCTTTATTGGCATTGCTGGTTTCATGAAGAAGCTTTAACATCCATTGAATCTTTCCATTGCACAGAAGGTTATTTTGCTTATTCAAATGTTTTTTCAGAAGAACTTTGGGGAACCAAAACGGTTCACCTTTATTTTGAAGAGTGCAACATGATCTGGCAGACTTTACTGAGACGGTACATCACTGAAATCCAGACACATGCATCTACTCTTTAAAATACACAAAGGGAGCATAACTACACATGCATCTGAATGCATACATGACTAAATGTAATTATGATGCATTGCTATTTCAGCACAGATCCCTGGTTAAACAGGATTGTGGGATATTAGTGTGGCTTTGTGTTGAAATACAACATGCAAATGTGGCATAACTCGACCCATAGAAGCATCTATCTCCTCCACTGTAAGTGTGTATGTGATTTACATACTGTAAAGAGTACAGGTCCACCCTATACCTGCTCAGAAGCCACAGCGGCCCTCGTCTCCGGTCCCCGTGGGCATAAATACACTCCAGAGAGAAGGACTGCTCTTTATCTACATCTAAATGGCTCTCCACACATCTCTGAATAATACCGACCTACTCAGAGCCGATAGGTCAGAGGAGAAAGGAAAAAAAACACACCCTGCAGCAAATAAAGAAAGTAAGCGAAGAAAGAAAATGCAAAAACGATAAATAAGACAGATAGTTTGTTTCATTGTTCCGGCCGCAAAACCTGATATTGCCGAGTGCACATGTTCTGGGTCAACATCTTTGGACCCTGGAACAACATTGTGATTAACCAATCAGATCAAGAACCAGTTTTTTTTTGTTATTTAGGATTACACACTAAGCATCTATCAGTTCCTCTAAATTTAGGGATTACAATGGTTTAGGTGTAGGAATATGGTTAAGATTATATTTTTGGATTAAATGTTGTTCCAGGGTCACAAAATATGTTGACCCAGAGAGCAATATCAGGACTGCGTTCCGGCGGCATGAAACACACAGAACAATCCCGAGAGCGCTGATGAAACACACAGTCCTCCAGCTAGCGAGCGTCTCGTCGAGGTGGGCTGCGTGATAAAGCTAGCGGTGGCTGATAACCGATAGAATTGGTCTGGGTGAATCTACTGCCGCGGGGTCCGTCTCCGACAGCCTGTATGAGCTTTAATAAAATCATTAGAATGTAAATGCATTATTGCAAAATACGAGCCTAACGGCGGCTTGACATTATCTGTCGGCGGCGAATGAATGTGCCGATTACCAGTCTCCGATTAGATGATAGCGGCGACTTATCTTTATTAAAATGTTCTCAAATGGAGTCTTCATTTCGTGTGATTGAGTTTTAAGCAAATGTAATATCCAGTCGCGCTGAAAGGCATATGCCGGCCTCAAAATAATTAGTGTAGATTTCGCATTGCGTACAAGTGTTTCATAACAAATCAGATTTTGAGTTCTGTCTCTGTATTTGCATTTAAAGAGACGGATGTGCTAATAATGAGATCATTGAAGGAATTAGCTTGTGTAACAAGTTTCATAAACATGTAAGCGGGGAAAAAAACTACATTTGATTTGCCTAAAAGTTTTCTCACATCACCATTATTGTGGCGTGGTTGGATTGGGTTTCTAACGCTCGTTCATTTCATGTCAGATCAGAGGCAGAGCTCTTCCTGAAGTCAGTCGGGGATCTGAATGCAAATGTTTGACAGCCGAGCCAAGGAAATAATATGTTGTAGATCAAATATCCCTGAAAATTGGGTTCTGCGTGACATGAAAAGTGGTTAACTGTAATATTGATCTGTAATAGACTCTGGCTAATGTTGAATTCATATGTGAGGCCTTTAGAAGCAGCTCGGCAAATGACCTGTTCATCTGATGCCGTACGGAACTAGGTAATGAGAGACATTCAAAGAAAAGAGTTCAGAAATAATCATTAGACACGCTGAATTATTCCTGTGTTGTGCTCCTGGTTATGACATGGTGCTGTTGTGCCATATTATCTTATGAAACATCATAGCATTTTATTAACATGACACTTACATCAAGAACAAAATACAATAACAGCATCAAGAATGTGACATTAATTCTGAAATGATGTTCTTACAATATGGTCTTAGACAATGTGTCATACATAAGGTCACAGGAGTCGAGCATACATAAACAGTAGAAAAAAATCAGTAACATGTTCTATCATTAAAGCAGTATACAGGTTCATGATGCATGAATGTATGAATTAATGAATGAATTAATTAATTAATTAATTAATAATGTAGAAACAATTTCACTCAGAAATCAATAGTAAATGTCTGAAATAGTCATGACTGAAATTGTATTTTCTTATAAAATATACTCCAATAATCTGTTTTATTTACATTTTTACCAGTGTAATTCACAATATTTTTGTCAACAGTTATTTACACAAAACAGCTGATTATATGATGAATCATAAGGCATAATAAGTCTATAACAATACATGTAATAATGCATTAATAATGCATTGTTATGCATAAATTAAATTTAGCTGATTTTTGGGATACGAGGCAATGCTCTGTTGATCTGTTGCATCTTTACTATAAGTTAATTTTGCTCTGGGTTGTGATGCTTAATAACTGTGACAAGTAAAACAAAAGCATTCCTATGTTAATATTATCAGAAGACATTCATTCAAATATAACAACTTGATGCAACCCTGTTACACTGTTATCTATCTATCTATCGTTATATAAATACAACAGATTATAATTGCATTTTTAAAGAAAATACACTGACAAAAAGTTGGTGTAGAAACGGTTCTCACTTAGAAATTGCTAGTAAATTTCACAATCAGCAATAATCAGCAACTAACAAAATTAATTAAACATTACAATTTGAAGTAGAAAGAATGAAAGCATGTTCATGTAAAACACAATCTTTGTTTTATTTACAAAAATAAATCACATTGTACTATTTCACATGTCCTACTTCAAAATGAATAAATAATGTGTTACTTGCCATTTCTTTGTAATTATTTGACAAATTTACTAGCAATTTTTGAGTCAAAATTGTTTCAAAGTAAATTGTACAACAATTATTTTTAAGTGTATGATAATTGCAGCTCTTAATGCAATGCCTTCAAGTTAGCAAGATATGAAGAAAGTCACGCATCTGAAGAAATAAACCCAAATACTGCATTCAGAGTCATGGAGAGCAGCAGAAAGGCCCTACAAGGGCAGAATAATGGAGGCGGTTACATTAAAGTGGACTCCGGGGATGCTGCGGTGCATCACTGCCAGCATGCAGATTCAGCTTGTTGGGGCAAAAGATAAATACCTTTTAAAGAAGGCGGTGCATCCGAACCCGCTCGGTAATTCTAGGTCAGTAATTGAACTTGGCTATAATTATCCACGGGAGATAATATTAACTTATAGTCAACGTGTGAAAAGAGGAGTCCATAATTCATCATGGGGAAGGGGATGCTGGCTGCATTGTGTAGTTGAAATATGATGGCACCATTTTTATGCTGTCATAATGACAACTGATGTGCTTATTTTCCCTCTCTTGCCTCCAGGGGATGATGAAATACTAGGCAAACATACTTTCTCTGGGAGAGAGGACACTCCATCATAGGGACTCGGTCCCGCGCAGAAGGGCGGGCCGGGGAGACTCGGCTGATTTTCTTCTCCCTTTTATTCACTAAAGCTCAGTCTCCGCTAGACCCACCCTGATCGATATTTTGCAGTAAAGCTGCATTTAGAAACACATTTATTGCATGCATCACCCGTTCATCTGAGTTCACCTTCATTCCATAATTGCACGCCTTTTCACCTGCTCCTGCAAATTAGCGGTGTGTAGCTTTGCGTGTTCTGAAATGTGTTCGACTGCTCAAACCCTGATTTATTGGCAGCCATCTTGTCATCTGACACCTGGGGTCCATTACGGCCCTCATCAGCCGAGGTGGCAACATTTACAATAGGTCAGAGAAACACCAGCGCCGCACTCCACGCCTGACACCGACCCATTCATCTCATCTGAATAATGAAGCTTATTGATGGAAATTAGCAGCGATGAGCCCCAAGGCAGCCAGAGCTGGTTCCCCCGGTCAGCACCGTCTGCTGCATGTAACAACATTATAATGCAGAGACAAACACAGACAAACACGCTTAACCCCGTTCAGTCCTCACCACAGAGCCGTTCAACAGATTCATCACTTCAAACTCTTTTAGGACATCTACTCTTGAAATTTGATCAGTTGTTTATGTTGCATAGGATTAGAATATTTGGGTAACACTTTGCTTAAAGGGCCATTAGTTGTTTACTCTTTATTTTGATAGTCCACTTTAGGCATTCTACTAACTATAAGTAACTTTGCAACTACATGTCGACTAATTCTCATTAATTTGTAACTACATGTCTACTAACATGTCTACCAACTCTACTAACATACTGACAATACAAATGTACAGCCAGAATGCACTGTAAGTCGCTTTGGATAAAAGCGTCTGCTAAATGCATAAATGTAAATGTAACTCTCAGTAGGTTAGGTTTAGGGTTAATAGAATAAGTTGACATATACTAAGTTTCTCATAGTCAGTATGTTGTATGTTGTGGACCCATCAAAATAAAGTGTTAGAAGATATTGAGCAGACAATCTACTAATACTTTAATGACTGCTAGCTGATATGTAGTTGCAAAGTTACTTACTGTTAGTAGAATGTCTAAAGTGGACTATCGAAATAAAGTGTTACCCTTTAGTTACCTACATTAGTTAACATGAACTAAGAATGAACAATACTTCTACAGCATTTATTAATCTGAGTTAATGTTAATTACAGCATTTACTAATGGATTATTAAAACCACAAGTTGTGTTCCCTATTGATACTACACTTCGAACTGCGTCTTGATTAAAGATGCAAGGGGAAATTCCTTTTTCTCTGAAACTGAAGCTTTTTTTTTATAACGCAGGTATTGCACGACCATTGTTTTTTGCGGTTACCACAATTAAACCAATGGCGATGGCGGCTGGAAAGCCCGCCATAGACTGCCAGAATGTGCCATCTGGCTTATAATGTTCGCCAAGGGAGCCACTACAAGATCTTTGCTGCTCGAAGCCTTCGCAACGATTACTGGATCCAGACCTGAACTCAGATTCCCTGCCGCTATTGGCAAATTTTGCGTTGTTGCAAATGCCGTGCCGTTGGTCAGCCTGAGCCCTGCAATTGACAAACACGGCGAGTTGTTTCATGGAATTTCACCGGTGTGGTGATATGAGAAGCAACTGGATATTTCAAGATGAGTGAGCTTTCACCGGCTGTAAACCCGCATACCTCACTCTCTCACACAGAGACATTTCTCCCGTTCTCTTCACCCACCCTGACCAGCATCCTTCTGCGGCTGCGAGCGATCTGGTATCGTTCACGAGTTGGACGACAGCCTGTCATTGTCCTCAGACTTGCAGTCTGAGCCCAATGCATCCAGCCCAGGCATGGACGCCGATCTTTTCCGTGTCCTGTCTAACGCTGTGGAGGAGCTGGGCTTGGAATGGTCTTCCCCAGAGGAGCCGTCCCATAGCCGCCTGGATGAATGGTTCTTGCCGGGGCATCATCAGGCCCCTCGACAACAAGCTTCACCATTATTTCCGGAGGTCCACGACGAGATTACAAAGTCTTGGCGTGCACCCTACTCGTCCCGCCTACGTGCCTCTTCTTCCTCCGCCCTCACTTCGGTCAACAGAAGAAAAAGGTTACAACAGCCTGCCTCCCCTGGATGAGTCAGTGGCCGCGCATCTCTGCCACCCACAGCCATTGGCTGGAAGGCAAAAGTCACTCACCCATCTAAGCCATGCAGGAATACTTCAGCTCTTGCCATTCATCGGCTAGACAGGCGGCCTCAACGCTTCACTCCATGGAGGTTCTGCAAGTGTTCCAGGCAAAACTCCTTCGTTCTATGGACGAGCCGAACCCGAACCCCGCAGCTTTCAGCGAGCTGCGTAGCACGACCAACCTGGCTCTACGTGCCACCAAAATGAAAGCCCAGGCGATCGGCAGATCCATGGCCAGCCTTGTGGTGCTCGAGCGCCACCTGTGGTTAAACCTGACGAAGATGAAGGATGCGGATCAAGTTCCCTTCCTAGACTCCCCGGTCTCCCCCACTGGCCTGTTTGGTCCTGCAGTAGAGGGCTTGCTGAGTAGAGGCTGCACAGCCACACAGAAGTTGTCCCAGGCAATGCGACACTTCCTTGCTCCATTGCAGCCAGAGGTGCTCAGCAGCTTGGGGCCCACAGTGTGAAATACCCTAGCATTGGAGGTGGACAGAATGGCGGACTGAGACTTTGGGGACCGACAGCTCTAGCCATACCAGGCGCAAACTCGAGACATGATGGGGCCACTGCAGGGCAGAACTGAATAGATGGCCAATAGAAATACAGTACTGTAGGAACCTCTTCCAGTCTTTCTCTAAAAGCAGACAAATCCCAAGTAGACCACTAGGTTGGCCTCTCAGCTTAAAGTGAACTATCTCCAGCAATCCCACCTGAGATGGAGACCTTCTGGAGCGGTCACTCATGACCGCGTAACCTTGATCATGCAGGGTGGCGAATCTAGCTGCGCAAGATTTTGAAAAAGCTTCACAGTTGACAGGCCTTACTGTCGCGAGGATCGACTCGATATGAGCAGGAGACAGACGTCCCTGCATCGTTGTTAAATCCCACACCACGCCCAGATAAGTGGTCCTCTGTACAGATGGAAGCACACTTTTCTTTGCATTTAGCCTTAACCCCAAGTCTTTCATGTGAGCGAGAACAACATCTCAATGCCGAACTGCTAACTACTCTAATTGAGCTAGAATCAACCAATCATCGATGTAATTCAGTATGCAGATGCCCTTTAGTTGCAAGGGAGCCAGAGCTGCATCCACATACTTCGTGAACTCGATATTGGTATGCTTTGCCCCTGAAAGCAAACCTTAGGAATTTCCGGTGTTGAGGAAGACTGGATATAAGGAAGTAGGCGTCTTTCAGATCTATCGTCACAAACCAGTCCTCAGACTTGATTTGAGACACGACTTGCTTGATAGTAAGCATCTTGTACTTGAGTATCATGACTGAGCGTCTCAATAATTTCAGACCTAGAATCAGACTCAACCCCCATTCTTCAGAACGATGAAGTAACGGCTGTAGAACCCTGACTCTCTGTTGCGAGGAGGGACCACCTTGATGGCCTCCTTCCTCAAAAGAGTATCTACTTCTTGCTCCATTACCAGAGTCTGCTTGGGGCCCACCAGAGTGGGAAATACCCCGTTGAACAGAGGCGGACGAGACCCGAACTGAATCTTGTACCCTCTCTCTACAGTATGCAGGACACAATGAGATTTAGCAGAAGCTTTCATGCTGCCAGAAAATGTACTATAGGAACCAGTCTCTCGAGACTGGCCACTGGTGTGCTTTGAACTACTAGCTCAGTGCCCTGGAGCAGAGAACCAGCAGGGAATGGCGGATCTAGCTGTTCTAAATACTTGTTTTACAGGTACACCCGCTACGTTTCCATGCAGGTGCTTAGATAATAACTCGCTGGAGATTGTTGTGCCCTGAAGAACCGGGGGTGGCAGGGGTAACGGAACGATCTCCTGAGGGCACTGAGGAGAGACGGGCACCGTATACTGAGGTGTGTACCACTCTTCCCCAGAGGGGCCTGCCCTCAGATGTTCTGGGCCGAAAGCATCAGGACCTTTTGGCCGAAGCCTTCTTATTTAAAATGACGGTCCTCAGGTTCAACCTGGAGTGCCGCCCCCCTCCTGTATTTCTCTTTGAGGAGAGCACGCGTGGCAACGCTCCGCTTTTGGACTTCTCGATGAAAGGAGCTCGTACATGGCTGGGGCTGATTCCGCCTATCAGCCCCACTTTGAGAACAGCAGCCACTTGTTTCTTAGCCTCCTGAAACCTGTCGACGACTGTGTGTACAGCGTCGCTAAACAGGCCAGAAGGCGAAATAGGGGCGTTTAGCAGAAATATCCTGTCTTTATCATTAATCTGAGACAGGGTCAACCACAAATGCCTCTCCATGGCCACCAGGTCTGCCATAGACCACCCAATAGCTCTAGCGGTCTCCTTGGTAGCTCAGATTGACATATCTGTGACTCTACGCAATTCAGTGATATCATAATATGTAATATCTTCTCCCTCATCCATTTCTTTTAGCAGGTCAGTCTGATATGCTTGCAACACTGACATAGTGTGCAAACAACCTCCAGTCTGACATGCCTCCGTGTACGCATTACCCACCAAAGCCGAAGAAGTCCGTAGAGACATGGTGGGTAATACCGGGGTTTTAAGAGAAGATTCCCCGGCAGGTGAAATATAGTCCACGAGCGTATCCTCAACCCGGGGGATCTTCCCATAACCGTACTCATTCAGCCCTAACACATTAGAATAATTTGACACATCAGGACTGAAGAGGCGGGCCGAATATGGCTTATCCCATGATGTCTACCTCAATGTCTACCTCAGTGTGTGAATCGGGAAAAAGCGGCAAGCCCCGGCATGGAGGCGGAGACCTAGAGCACAGGAAGCGTTGGTCTATCTTGCTTTTCGGATGTTCCTGACACTCTCTTTCTGCTGGCCACTCAATATTTAATTTAGCCACAGCTCTAGTCACCACCTCCAACAGCTCCTCAAACAAGACAGACTGTGATGGCAAATCGACAGCCTCATCTCGATCAACGCTCGTGCTACCCTCCTCCTCAGAGAAAGACAACCCAAGCACCGAGCCCTCTTTCAGAGCGGAGGAAACCGTCTCAGAACGTGCCTCCATCCCCAAAGAGTGAGCGCTAGATCTGGCAGGGGAAGAAAGAGAAAAGGACGTGCCCGTCTCCAATCTTTCTGCCAGATCCATCTGTGATCCTCATGATTAAAGGCGCCGCCCTGCCTCGGCAAATGCAGGACCCGAACCACGGTGTAAACTGATGAGAGCGCCCTCCTCAACGAGCGCTCTCCGAGAGCAGAGTGTCCGCATTGAAAGGCAAACACAATGTGGGCAGTCACCTCTTCAATAGCTGACCGAGCGTGCTCCACTCCCAGACAAGCAATTCACAAACTGTGTGTATCCCCACCCGTAATGAAGTGAGGGAAGGGAGGAACACAGCCTGAAACGCTGCTTATCAGACTCACGCTTGCCAGTTGCCATTTTAATTATAATATAATGGGACAAACAACGGTAAATAAGACATAATAATAATAATAATATATCCAAGTATGCTGCACATTGGTGGTGGATGAGGGAGATAGCCCCTTACTATGTAAAGCGCTTTGAGTGTCTAGTAAAGCTTATAAATGTAACTGAACAACATAGAACACTTACTGAACAACAGAAGCTGCCGCTGTCTTCACCGCTGGTGCTTTTATATTCCTGGTCGTTACGTCATCTCTGCCAGTGGTTGTCAGCCGGTATTCCTTCGGATGGATTACACAAGTGTGTCAGAGCGTGGGAACACTAGGGCGTTCCCAAAGCATCATAGACACAGCTCGAGTTCCAAAGGGGAAATTAGTTTATTAATATCTTATAGTTGCTTTTGGCAGAATAGAGCTGGACAATAATATGTTTCACATTTTGTGACAATACAAGTACTCAAGTATATCAAATGTATCACTTTATGTGACTGTACTGTATGTATGTGGATAAAGTTGGATGTACTTACAGAGTATATCCAAACTTTATACAGAGAGCTGGCTTATGATATAGTTACAATTTCTGATTAAATAAAAAAAATATTGTTACTGTTTTGTTTACTGTGTTGAAACTTGCTGAAATTGTGTTTGGTCTCGTACTGTATCGCATCTCTTGTCAGTGTCTGCGCTTGCTTGGCCATTTGTTGTGATAAACATGAAAGTGTATTCAGCTGAATTCAAATAGTGAATTGTTTGACGGGTTTAAAAAAGGTTATTATACCGCGGCAGAGGTCGCAGCAGCCATTGTGTGAAGACCGATGAGTGTAAAGACCATCGACTCTACCGTGCGACTCCACCGGTCAGGGACAGATATAAGTATTGCATTTTATTTACCCTCTTTCCTACTCTTTCTTTCTGTTTCTCTTCTGTTTTAGTTTTTGTAACCAATTCTTACTATGTGTAATTAAGTTGTTGTTTGTTAGCATGTGTGTTTGGCAGTGTTCTTTTTTTAGGATTACTGATAAACTACTGCCATTTGATTTATCTATTTTAATTTTAGTTAAATTATGTATGAATTTATTATGACTTTATAGGTATTTTCTTAAGTTATAGTTTTATTCAATTTGAGTTATTTTAGTAATGTTACTTCAACATACTACATGGAAATGAAATAACATTATTAATAACAAATTTAGTTTTGAAATGTTGTTGTATGCATTTGTCATTTTTATTTAATTTCTGTATTTTCTTAAATGTGTGTATATATAGTATTTATAGAGTTTTAAATTATAGTTTGTTAGTTTTTTCTTATTTGTAAGTCACTTTGGATAAAAGCATCTGCTAAATGACTAAAAGTAAAGTAAAAGTAAATAAATAAGCCGTTGAGATTTGCTATATAGGTGTATATCTGTCACGGTTCATGGGCTCTCGGTCCCATCCTCGCTTTGTTATGTGGGTGTGGGTGTATTGTGACAGAAGGATCTGACCACGGATGGATTCAGCGGAGACTCAGGTTTTTCAGGAACTGTTTGCCAACAACAACACTCGTATGGATCGACAGGAGGAGAATATGTTGAACACCGGACGAGCGGTGCAGGCGTTATTAATGTCGAGCTCACCACCCAGGTGCAACTATTAAGATCACCCGCTGCGCCTCCCACACCGCCAAATCTCCCAGTCCCCGGGAACAACAGCCCTCAGCACGAACCTAGACTCCCTGCACCGGAGGTGTATGCCGGAGATCCTAACCTCTGTAGAGCGTTCCTGACGAAATGTTCTCTGTTTTTCTCTCTCCAGCCCCTGACGTTCGCCACGGAGGCATTAAGGGTGGCGCTATTGCTGACAGTTTGCTGTAGTGGACAGGCAGCCTAATTGTGGGGAACGGCGGTATTTGGAGATCCATTGTATCACTCGTCCGCTCACTCTCCCAGGAGATGAGGAGGGTGTTTGATCGCGTGCTGGTCGGGCGCGAGGCAGCGCGCATGCTGGCCGACCTCCGCCAGGGGTCTGATCATTCACCAAACTCAGAAGCCGCTTAATACTAGTTTCGGCGCCTATTCTTCGGGCCCCTGATCCCACTACGCCAGTTCGTGGTGGAGGTCGACGCGTCAGAGATGGGGGTAGGTGCAGTGCTATCCCAGCGTGCCACCTCGGATGACAAGGTGCATCCCCGTGAGTTTTTTTCCCACCGATTGTTCCCTGCCGAACGCAATTACGACATCGGTAACAGAGAGCTGCTGGCCGTCAAGCTTGCGTTGGAGGAATGGCATCATTGGTTAGAGGGTTCGGGGGTTCCTTTCGTAGTTTGGACACGTAAGAATCTCAAATATTCAAGATTCTTTATTATTGTCACTATACTAAAAGTACAGTGAAATTAGAGCAATCCGTACAGTGCAAAAATTAACAACAACACACAAACAGTCATGATATTGCACAGGAATATTGCACAGGGATCAGAAAGTGCTGCATGATATTGTTATCACACAATAAAGGAGAGGTATGTGCAACAAAAAATACGCACAACACAACTGAACAATATTTGATGTACCCTTATATAATAGACTAAATAGACACACCGAGAGGTATACAAAGGGTGCTATGTCAGTTGAGGTATACAGATGCCCCATCAGATTGGTGCATTTCTATTTATCTATTGTTTGTGTTGTGTGTGTGTGTGTGTGTGTATTGACGGTGTTCAGCTCCCGTATAGTGCTGGGGTAAAAGCTGTTCTTCAGTCTAAAAATACAAAATAATGGACCTAATAATAAATAAATAAATAATTAAAATTAATTCCGCCGCCCTTCCGAGGCAGCGTACAGTGTAAAGCTCCCACTCATACTTAAATATAAATCTAAAATAAATTACTCACACCCTATTTCCAGGGAAAGTAATAATACAAATTATTATTGATATTATTATTAGTAAATGTCTATCCAGAAACTGTTACTTTTCTAATGGACACCACATGCTGAAATAACCATGCAACATATGTGTGATTATCTTACAACCATGTATACTACTGCTTGATATTTTTATCATGGAATAATACCATCACTCTTTCCCTTACTATTTGTACAATTAAAAATAATAGGCAGTATACATAGCCTAGTATATACTGTACTAGCATGCACAGCATATAGTACTGCATATAGTATATACCAGTAGCACAGTATATTCTGGTTATTGTGGTTTGTGGAGCAGAAGCATGAATTTTGCGTTGCATATGTCATTGTTTTTGTAAAATAATAAACAGACATGCACATATAGTCAGTGTTTTCCTCTTACTAAAGAAGCCTGATGTGAAAGATCAAATGTGAGTGATCAGAGCGGCGCTTTCATAATAACCAATAACGCATGATGACGCCACACGCAGACTCATCATCTATATTCAAGACATAATATGCTTATCATATCAGACTGTATTTGCTAGCTAACAAGACCACAGATGTTATCATTAGCGCCTAATGAACAGGAAGGTGAACATCTCAAGTAATAAAACTTTGAGTCTAAAAACCCCGAGCCCACTGACTGTGGCAGTCATTAGTGAAACTTCTCAGAGGTTATGAGGGCATAAACGCTGAGCTGTAATGCTGCTACACTACAATTAATAACGCTCTTGTTCAGAAGTCGTTAAATGCCGAGTAAGATCCTGCAGAGAGAAATGAGCAATGAAGGGGGAAACGTAGTTATGGTGATTTGATTGACAGTGTTGAATCTATAAGAGGGTTATGAACCTCAAAACAAGGGTTAAAAGGAAACTGACCCGCAGTTTGAAAGCTGACTGATAAATTGAGCTGAAGGTGTTCAGTCTAGCGTCTGAAGTTACATGAAGCTTATATAATAAATCACAATGCCTGCAGGGTAATTCATCACCTCACAGATTTACATCTCTCTCTCTGTGTCTCGCTAAATCTACCTACCTGTTTTTCTTTTAACTAAAATAGTTTTTTTCTCACATCATAGGACCCGAGGAGACCACTATAAAAATGCACCTATAACAATCTTTACTATTATTGAAGGGAAATTCTCTGTTTTTGCCAGTTTTTCAAATGACAGTGAGATCCTCGTGTTGTCAGGGATGTAAATACACTCACATACTCTGTTAAATGTGATGAACTCTTAGCTTAAAGAGCTATTTCTACCTCATTTAAACTATGCAATTTAACTTTGTTGGTAAGAAGGACTGTATTTAGGTTGATTCAGCGATATTAAATACAATTTTTGACTTGAATAAAACCAGTTATAAAATTATCATGCAACAGGTCACGTTACTTTTTGAAATTGTCATGAAATAATACCAACACTCTTTCTCTTACTATGCTTACAATTAAAAATAGTAGGCAGTATATGTGCCTAGTATATACTGGTTATTGCATTGTCCTTCATTTTGTATTGCAAGTCATTCTTTAAGGAAAATGGTCAAATGAAAGCCATTAAACTCATGAATTACTTTGAATCTGAGTAATTATGCAATATTAAAATAGCATACATGTTTGGAACAGTGTAATAACATATTACCGTTACAATTTCTGCAGTATAAAGTGCATATGGTGCAGTGCCGGAGTGGGACTAATTTTCAGCCCTGGAGTTTCATGCCCAACTTGTCTATTTATTTTTTTTGTACTGGCCTTTTCAGTGCCGCCATTGCACTTTCTATTATACACTTTTACCTATTATTTTTTAGCTCGCATATCTCTTTTTTTTTTAGCAAGGTGCTGCTGTCAGGGGAGGGGAGTCATACGATAATTACGTCGTCATTGCCAATTAACTTCAGAAATAGAAAATAAGGGACAATTGTGATTCTTTAGCTTTTATTCTTTAAGAAAATAAGGGACAGAACAAGGGATGCTCCAAATATTTGTACTGTACCATAAAACCTATGTGCCATCACTAACCTATCTTTTTAATCTTTCCTTATCTACAAATGAAAGTTCTTCTATCTGGAAAACTGCTTATGTTCAGCCATTGTTTATAGGGGGTCATGTAAATGTATTGAATAATTATATGCCTATTTCGAAATTGTCTATTTTATCAAAGGTTTTTTGAATGATCAATTAGAATGGTTTTAGGAAACCGGTTTTAGGAAAAAACACTGTACATCCACAGCAATTATACAAGTATTAAACGATTTAATGGTTTCGTTGGATAGTGAAAACCATAAAGCTGCTCTTTTTATCGATTTATCTAAGGCTTTTGATTTTGCAGATCATGAAATTTTGAAGCAGAGACTACTTTGTGTAGGTTTATCAGTAAATACTGTTAGATGGTTAGTTAATTACTTATCAGATAGATCTAATGTATAAATATAGAGGGACTCACTTCTAGTACTCTGAATGTAAAGATCGGCGTACCACAGGGATCGGTCCTTGGGCCATTATTATTTATGTTATATATTAATAATATTGGGAATAACCTTGCACATTCAAGTTTTCACTTATACGCTGATGATATGGTGATTTACTCTTCAGGCTGTGAGTCATCTTCAATCTGATTTTGATGCAGTTCAGCGTACACTGAGCGATTTGAACTTGAACTTATTCTAAATGCGGAGAAATTTAAACTTATGATGTTTACAAAAAGAAAGTCTGCACATTCAAACTCATGCTCAATTACTACTCTTCATGGATTGGAGATTGAAGTAGTGTCTAAGTATAAATCCCTGGGGTTTTTAATTGATGATTATCTTTCTTTTGGGCCTCATATTCAGCACCTTGTGAGAAAATTAAAGTCGAAACTGGGCCTTTTTTTTTTAGAGTCAAGTATTGTCGTTCTCTTGCAGCAAGGAAGAGATTGGTAGCAGCTACATTTTTGTCAGTGTTGGATTACTGTGATATCATATATATATATATATATATAATATATATATATGCAGGCACCTAATGTCACACTCCACATGGGAAGAGGAGATGCAGGTAGAACTCAAAACTACTTTAATAACTCAAAACAGGATACATATACTGGCTGGAACACAACGTGGAGACTTGAAGACCTTTCACAACCGACAACAAACATAGGGCAGAACACACTATAAATAGACAGGACTAACAAGACACACCTGGAACATAATCAAGACACACGGCTGGGACTAACTGCACTAATAATGAACAGGAAACAGGAAGGACCATATATGGGCACAGGAGGAAGGGAGACACAAGACATAGGGACACAGGTCTGACGTCTAAGCATTGTTTACAGGCGTTGTATTCAGTTTATCATGGATCATTAAAGTTCATCACAAATTCAAAACTCCTTACTCATTATTGTTTATTGTACTCTCGCGTTGGATGGCCGGCGTTGTCATCCCGTAGACTTAAGCATTGGTACTTTATTGTATATAAAGTCATTTTATAAATATATAATATTTAACTTATATTTAGTAATACTTTTACCATATTTCATAGACAATGTAATTATGAAATGACATATAATATTTAAGTTCAATTTAATGGGTCGAAAAGCACTTTAAAAATAAATAATGAACACTAATATAACAAATAATAATTAATAAGCACTCTAAAGCTCTGCTAATTGCATTAAATATATGCAGTTAAGTGTCTAAAAGCATTACATTCACTTCAAAAATATATATTTTCAACTCTTCTAAAGTGCACTAATGATTTGTGCACAACAAGATCAGAAAGATGTATTAAGAAAGTCAATTTATATATTGACTTTAAACCCTGAAACACCTATAATAGTCACCTGTCTCATGAAATACATTTCTGAACTTTATCTCAAACTCATCTCTTCGTATAACGGCCAGCAGCGAGTAGACTTAACTAAAGCCCTGCACCTGGAGAAACTATTAAACACACAGATAAGATACAGACTGAGACCAGGTGCAACTAATTGCTGCGATAAGCCATTTCTTGGTACGCAGAAACAGATATATTTGATGATGAGCAGCGTTTTGAATGTGGGAATGTGTTTCTATAAGGTCACTGACCTCTGACTGACTCATACATCGGTCAAGCCGTCCAAAAGGTTTTATCCAATGATTGCTGTTTCCAACATGTTAACATTACGGTACAAACGGCATTGATTCGGCTTCAGTGGCAGTGAAATACGTGAATGTTCACCTGCAAATCAGCTGATGTGGACACAGACCTGAAAGGCATTGTTGGTAAAGATGGATTCTCCCTCATCTGCCACTAATAGCCATCAGCACTGCTGAGCTTTACACCGGGAGAAAGTCCACACAAGAACACTTGAAGTAAGCTGTGACACTCTCCAACCCACTGTCATTGTTAATTTCACGGCTTATTGAATTTGCTTAGCCTAAAGACTAAGATAATCAATTTAAGCCAGAGGTTGAGCCACCGGATCAATTAAAGCTGCTGCTAGTTAGAAACAGACCATTGTGGAAGAAGTGAGCTAACTCTCTTACAGTGATTCCCCTAGTAATTAAACACGTCTATATTAATAATTAAGAGTCAGAATGAGACTTTAATAAAGAAAAATGTCCGGATTGTTTCCTGTGTTCAGGTTAGTCGATGCACAAAGGAAACTATAATAGTTTAATGCACTGAAATAAACGTAATGACAAGTATTGTTATTAACTAAAATAAAACTATAAAAAATAATTGTATTTAAGTAAAATATAATCAAAAATAATAAATATTAAATGAAAACTTAAAGTTGAAAAACTTGAAAATTAGAATGATTTCCTGGGCAACTATAAAGTACAGAATTTTTTTAAAATAAATACAAAAAAAATTATACAAAATAAATAAAAATGACAAAAGCACATAATGCATTTACAAAAAACAACAACTGTAAACTACAGTTAAAACTGACAATATAAAAAATCAATTACAAATATTGCTAAATGTTATCTTATTATGTAATACTAAAATATCACTGTTGATGAAACTGCAAAAACATTAATGTAGTTATTATAAATAACCAATTAATATATGTGATGAGCAATTAAAATAAATACATCAAACAATAATACATATGAAGTAAAGTTTGGTTTGTTTTGACATGTTATTATTATGACATTATTATTATTATTATATGTTCATAATAATATTAATAATAACAATAAAGTAAAACATTAAAAAATCAGTTTTATTTCAAACTAAAAATATATTTTTTTAACATCACTGACTCAACTTAAATTAATTTATATCAACAAAATACAGTTGTATTGGTTAAGACAGAAATTACTTGTTAAGGTAACAATTGCAGGTTGCCACTTTTAGTAGATGTAAACAAAAAAATCTATATTTAGGAAAACTAACAAATGAAAACTCATCACACTATTATTATTTTTCCCCCCATCACTCAGGGGCTCAGCTTTTACAGAAGGTAATGCCAGGCTTGCTGCAGGTGAGCCAGCTTTAGTAAAAATAGTTGACATTGTCCGTCCTTCCTCCATATTGTTAAATTGGAGGATTTGGTTAAGACGACTGACATCTCCTGAAACCGAATCCAGCACCACCCAGGTACACAGATGCCAATATCACGTCTCTCTCTGCAGTCACTCAGCAGCTATTGAGAGCTCTCGGTATAACATCTCAGTATCTATCCGTCGCAGGATCCCAGCACAGGCTGCTGGGAAGAGAGCCGATAGAGCCTCACATCAATCTGTCAGCCGGCCGGCCGTCCACAGATAAGAGGAATTCCGAGAGGGAGATAACGCTGGCCATTCAACTTAATACCAAGGAGAAGTTTTCATCAGGTCTTCACATAGATGCTTTCAGTCAGGAATGGCATACGCTTTCTTCCGCTCTCTTTACTCTCTTTCTTTTTCTTAACATACAATTAGTCATTGAACTTAAATGCATTGAATATTTTTACATATTTTCTGCTTCAGGATTATAAATGAATACTCATTACATATTTTACATATCAAATTGTGTGTTTTTGTCTCTTAAGTGAGTCAAAATCTTTAGAGCAGACATCGAGAACTTGGTAACACTTTATTCTGATAGTCCACTTTAGACATAATTAACTAAACTAACTAACTTAGGTCCATATATGATTGGACACTGGCACAATTTTCATAATTTCGGCTCTGTATGCCACCAGAACAGAATTAAAAATGAAGCAATCGAGATGAAATTGAAGTGCAGAATGTAAGCTTTAATAAAAAAAAATACATAAAATGCTTTGGAATTACAACCATTTTTATACACAGCCCCCCCCCCCATTTTCAGGGGCTCAAATGTAATTGGACAAGTAAATATAATCATAGATAAACTTATATTTTGTTGCGAATCCTTTGCAGAAGGTGAGTGTCTTAAGTCAGAACTCATGGACATCAGCAGAGACTGGTTTCTTCTCTGTGATGCTTTGCCAGGTCTTTACTGCGGCTGACTTCAGTTGTTGTTGTGTGTTTGTGGCTCTTTCTGTCTTTAGTTTGTCTTCAGCGAGTGAAACGCTGCTCAATCGTGTTGAGTTCAGGAGATTGACTTGGCCATTGCAGAATACTACTTTTTACCTTTTTTACTGTATATTTTGTGTCATTGTTCATTTATAGTCTGATGCGCCGCTCAATGAACTTTGCTGCATATGGCTGAATCTGGGCAGAAAGTATATCTCTATACACTTCAGAACTGATCCGGCTGCTTCTTTCTTCTGTCTCATCATCACTAAACACTTCTGTCTTCTGTCTCATCATCACTAAACACAGTAACCCAGAGCCACTGAAGCCATGCAGCTCATGATCACACTGCTCCATGTTTCACAGACGATGTTGATAATGAGCTGTTCCAAGCCTTCTCCAGACTTTCTTCTTCTCGTCATTCTGGTACAGGTTGATCTTAATGTCAGCCGTCCAATGGATGCTTTTGCAGAAGTGCTCTGGCTATTTTAGATGTTTTTTGGTAAAGTCTAATCTGGTCTTGTTTGCAGCTTGTGGTGAAGCCTCTGTATTTGCTCTGGTGAAGTCTTCTCTTGATTGTAGACACGTCTGCCTCCTGGAGAGTGTTCTTCTCTTGGCTGGATGTTGTGAAGGGGTTTTCTTTACCATGGAGAGGATCCTTCGTTCATCCTCTACTGATGTCCTCCGTGGACGTCCAGGTCTTTCTATGTTTCTGAGCTCATCAGTGCGGTCTTGTTTTCTTAGAATGTACCAAACTGTTGATTTGGCCGCTCCTAATGTTCCTGCTATTTGTTCCTGGTATTTCCTGGATTTGTTTTGTTTTTGAAGCCTAACAATCCTCAGTTTCTCTTGTATGGAGAGATCCTTTGACCTGCATGATGTGGTTCACAGCAACAGCTTCCAATGCAAATGACACACTTATCAACTTCAGACCTTTTACCTGCTTAATTGATGTAGAAATAACGAACGAAACATCTGACCATGAAACCGCTTTTGAGTCAATTGTCCAATTACTTATGATCCCTTGAAGAAGGGGGAGGTTCATATTAAAGAGCTGTAATTCCATAACCTTTCCTCCAATTTTAAAGTGAATACTCTTTCAGGCCATAATCTTTATATAACTGTAAATGTCTCTGCACACCGAAAATTTTGCATGCATTTTTTTCTTATTCGTAATCCTAAAAATTCCTCACGCACACTGAGTCCGATGCGTATTAATTAATCCGTAGAGAAAAAAAATTGCAAAACGATACAAAATGTCTTCAAGCATTGAGGATGATTTGGTTTTCCTCTATATTGGGTCCATGATGGGTCCATCCAATCCTAAAATATAGATAGGACGGAGAGTTCCCCTCCTTATTAAGGAGCAGCGGGATTATCTTGGGCGATTGAAAGTTCACTTCAGGATGTCAGCGGCTCAGTTTGATGCTTTGCTAGCGATATTAGAGTCACATATTAAAAGGAAGACCTCCAATTTCAGTGAACTCAGTGTGCAAGGATCTATATACAGTTCTTTGTGCTGCGAGATGAAGTGGATGAACTTGACAATCGCCATTATGGATTTTGGCGTTGGCTTGTACGGTAGGCTCTGAACTGTCAAAACACCTCTCAAAATGCTTGCCACGGATGCGAAAAATGAAAAAAAATCGAACCCGATCCAAATTTTAGGATACAGTGTGTAAACGTGATTGACATAACGTGAGGTCGTATTTATTTTTCAATGTGCGAACATTTTGGACGAAAATTTCAGAATCAGTGTGCAATGACCTTAAGTTGAATATGTTTTGGACAACAGATAAAATAACAAAAATATGCCTGTGTCCAAATATATATGGACCTAACTGTATAAATAAATACTGTACATATATACTGTATATATACATTCATGTCAACTAGCAATTATTAGAGCATTAACAGACTGTCTTAATATCTGCTAACACTGATTTTAATGAACTTTCTATTGACTATAAGTAACGTTTTTAACTATATGTAAACTTATTCCACTAACCCTAACCCCAATAGTCTACTAATAGTTTAATGAGAGTTAGTTGGCATGTAGTTGCAAAGTTAATTATAGTTCATAGAATAACTGGTAACACTTTAGGTTAGGAAACACATATTCACTATTAACTGAGTTTTCCCTCAATAACCTCCTTATTTGCTGCTTATTGATAGTAAGTAAGGTAGTTGTAGTAGTAGTAGTAGTTATGTTTAGGTATTTAAGGGATCTGGAATATAAACATGTATTAAAATATGTGTTATAAGTACTAATAAACAGCCATATTCTAGTAATATGCATGCTAATAAGCAACTAGTTATAAGTGAATAGTGTTCCCAGTATTACAGAACATAATAAAAGTGGACTATAGAAATAAAGGGTGAACGTGAACTTTGATCAATAGCATTAAAACACATGTACTGTATATGAAGATAAGTGTTGATATCTAGAACGGATTGAAGACATCTGTCTGCCCCGAATAACTCTGTCGTCCTGATTTTGATATGAATCGTATTTCATGCTATCTATTATGTCATAATCGAAGCCAGACATCAGAGAAGGGTCCCAAGAAACGGTTCCCAAATCAAGAACTGCAGACCTCCGGACAAAACCTTTCGCCTGAACCCAACACGCCATGATTCAGAGAAAATATAGATATTCCCTGCACTCACTGAACGTCTTCAGACTGATATACGTGAAGCAGTCCTACTCCGTCTGTGGGAGTCCAGACAGGGCGATGATGGCTCCGAAAGTCCTTGTTAAGCAAAACCATGACCCACGTTTTGCTGAACAGCCCCATTTTAGTGCTAGAAAAGTTATTAACGACTATCGTGCATTTCTTTGGATCAGCTCAAAAGATGCATTCAATTGAAATCAGACGGCTTGGATTGGCTGGCGACCAGGTGCTAATCGGTAGCAAATCTCCCTCTCAGACCTGCCTCGGAGGAAGAACATACTTATGACAATACGCAACTGATTTTCTGCAGAGTTAACCGGTTTGTGTAATGCAGCAGGCTGTTCGTAATAATCTGCAGTTAGGATTTCAAGGGCAGTGCAAATGTACGTTCACTTTGAGCAATGGGGATATGTGTCGTAATCATAACAGCTTCTCCTTCGCATTGTCCACATAGAAAACAATCCCATTTGATATGGTCAAGCTGCTTGCACTCAAACACTTCTCTTAACAAAGGCAAACTAGCCTTTGGAGACTATTGATTTACATATTAATAATATATAATACTTGTATGTCAACAAATGTGGCAATGGGAGATTTACCCAAAACTAATTTTCTGATAAATCCATGCTTTAAACAAGAGCAATACTTGCCGATGGAGTAAGACAATTTGAAAAACACACTTGTTTTCCATTTTAATTAACTTGATATTTCTGACCCCACTGGCAATATGTTTTGTTTTTTTGATTTTAACCATAAACACACTTAAAGGTGCCATAGGTGATTGTCTTCAGAAAAATGTATATGTTATTCTGGTTGAAAGTCTCTTCACATCCTGATAGCAATCATTAAGTTAAGTGGTCTACATGTATTTATATATTCTGTGGAAGGTTTAAGACCATGAAATGTTCGTCCAATCAAAATGCTCGGTCCGAGCGTTTTAATTGTCTTTCCCACCTGCCTGTCAAGGTATATATTTGCATACCTCTGTGCACCCTGTTCGCGCAGACAGATACGTCATCAGCGCGTTCATGCACGCTGTGCAGACAGAGCAAGAATGGCAGGCAAACATCAACAACCCGATCTTCCGTCCTGATATTGTAGTACTTTTACTAACAGTGCTATAAAGTTTTCTCACCGGTGAATGACTCATGTTGTAGCCCAGCGTTTCCCAATTCCAGTCCTCGCGCCCCCCACTCTGCATATTTGGCATGTCTCGCTTTGTTAAACACACCTGATTCAGATCACCAGCTCGTTAGAAGAGAGCTACATGCATGAACTGTGTTCCGATTGACATGCTCCCTACACAGTGTCCATCGCTCCCTACTCTCTGAGCAGGGAAAATATGTTGAAGTTTATTTCACTTCAGAACATTAATTCACAGATTTGCGCTGTGCAGCGTCTTCACACACAGACGAAACTTACTAGAGAAGCATGAAGTGTGACATAATATACCTCTGTAAATAAATACTATTTAAATTATCGTCTCGCACACTTTAATGCCCTTTGGATGGAACATATACGCTCGCTTCGAACTGTAATCATGGTGGAATATCTGGTAATGTCCACTATGCAGGGCACTTATGATTTACGGTCGAACAGAACCGTCGGACATGATAAGATATACAGTATATGAAATGTGCAGAGCGGGGAGGGCGCGAGGACTGTACCTGGAAACTGTTGATGTAGTCTATTGTAGTAATTTAATGTTGTCTCTGGTATTCTGCTCTTTGAGCGGAGGTGCGTTCAGGGGGCGTGGCTTTGGACGGCGATTGCAGGGAGGGTGGGATTTTCGCTTTCAGTGCTATCAGGCTAAAGTTAGCCTTTTCTGAGATCTCCAACTGCACCTTTAATTTTTATACTTTTTTGTATTAATATCTTAACTCATTTTGCTTGTCAAGTAAATGCATCTTCATTTAATTAATGTTTAGATATTAGTACTGGGATACAACATAAAACATTAAGAATTTTTTTTTCGTTATCTATGCTCTGCTTAAAAAAAACTTAGTATTTTTTTGTATTTTTTATTTTATAAATGTATATATGTTTATATGTGTATATAATTTATCATTTCATTTTAGTTCATATATTTTTAGTATCTGAATATTCTTAAATTAAGATGCATTTGCTTAAGCGAAAATGTCATCATGCGAAATGACGTAAGATATTATATCTTCTTTTCTGAAAAATTATCAGAGTTTTGTTAGTTCTTGCTTAAAACAAGAAAAAAAATATCTAACAATAATATTAATTCAAAGGCAAAACAAGATATTTTTTCTTGCTCCATTATCCATAGATTTAGTTTTTCTTGTTTTAAGAATTTCGTCTAAAAAAACAAATATTTTATCTTTTTTCTGAAAAATGAGACATAATATATTAAGTAATTTGCTATATATCTTGATTCACGAATGTTTAGAAAAGTATACCAACTAACTAAATAAATTAATACATTATTTTTTTTCCAGTGTTGAAGACACTTTAACATCCATGGAACCTGTTTATTAAGGGATTATTATAGTGAATGAAGGTTCTTTAGATTATTAAGATTATTAGATTTCACGTTCAGTGAAAATGTGAGAATCCATATCTTTAATTTTGAGGGAAAAGGGGGAAATGTGTCGTGATCATACCAGCTTCTTCTTCGCACCGTCCACTCTGGCGTTAAAGAAAGCAATCCCATTTGAAATGGTCAAGGTACTCACTCCTAACACTCAAACCCTCCACTCAACAAAGGCCCACAAGGACAGACATTGTCATGCAGAAAACTAGCCTTTGGAGACAATTGATTTGGTCCATATCATGGCAATGGGCCTGACTCAGCTGGAGTTAGTGCTGGCCTTGCTGTTTCCACTCGACCCGAGGAGATCAATAAGCCATGCTACATTTAGGAGAGCCCTGGACCATGTCTCCAGCAGGCCTTTCTGAGAGCGGAGGGTCAGTCAGATGCACATCGCGGTATTTGATGAAGGCCCGGTGGTCTATAACACGCATGTTTGCCGATCTAAAAAGGCCAGAGATGGATAATGACCCAAAGCAGCACGAGTTTCCTCACCTCTCGAGAGAATGCACTTCATCTAAATGCAAAGCGAATGAAGAAACCCGTAAATGACGCTGGAAATAAAGGGCTTTACAAACATTTACAGTGTGAAAGAAAGACACATAATCATTTGCTGCTGTGCGATAACAGCCCGTCTTTGTTCTCTTTCCCTTTGCCTCTCTGTTTACAAGACATTCGGCTATAAAGTAGCATGTAGTGAATGAAGCCGGGAACATAAAGGCAGAACTGCCCATACGTTTGCTGTGCTGCGCTGAAAGACTACACAAGAGACCAGCCTTTGAATATCTTACAATTAGTGGTGGCCTAGGGGGCGATAAATTTTAATTTGGGGTCAAGACTGGTCCACCAACCGCCTAATATATTTCTTTATCTTTTCACGGA
Organism: Ptychobarbus kaznakovi; assembly: GCA_027422405.1. Taxonomy (NCBI): domain Eukaryota; kingdom Metazoa; phylum Chordata; class Actinopteri; order Cypriniformes; family Cyprinidae; genus Ptychobarbus; species Ptychobarbus kaznakovi. The sequence goes on along the minus strand of CM049803.1, from coordinate 5,518,469 downwards.
CGCTGAAAAACAGCTGTTTTGGAGCTGTAGGAGATAATTCAAGAGGGGTTTTTGTCTATCGGGGCTCACTGAGGGACAATGGAGGCCTATCGATTGGAGGAGCTTGACATCACGGCCGCTTGTCAGCTGAATAAAAAGACCATTATTTCTGTGGCTACTGCGAGAATTACTGGCAGAACTTCCTCCTCACTCGGCCTGTTTTCTCTCGTAATCATCACAATCTCTTCCAAGCTAAGGGTGAGTCTTTCTGAAACAATAGCACTGGGAAATAATGGGCCCGAGGAGGCAGTTGATGGGAAGAGGGAAGAAAGGGAAAAGACGGGAATGATAAACGGACGGTGACCCGGTCAAAGGTCAGGCTGTGATCTTTTCACAGGAATGTTGCTGTATTACATTTGGTTCAAATGTTGCCCGTGAAGCCTTCAAAGTTTTCCATAATGTGACCAAATATAGTGGAGAATGAAGGAGTTTTTATGTGTGTGTCAGATTGTAAAATATTGCTCCGTGAGCATTTCTGTCATAAAGATTCACTTCTGAGAGATGTAGCGCTATAAAGACACATCTGCAGACACTGGGGATAAGGCTTTTCTTTTTAACTGTGAAATCATCTGATATCTGAACCGAGATGACAAAAAGCTGAGATGTCTCAACAATGTTCTGACTTGTCTTTCTGTAAGTTTCACCAGAGGAAAGCAAAGCACCATTTACTTTAACGTATCAACCTGATACTTTCATAACTGTGCAATCATTTAATGCAATGATTTAGATAGTGACTTAGATTGACTATTAACTATAGTTGTTTATTAGTATGCATATTACTAGCATAATGACAATGCATTAGTACTTATAAAGCACATATTAATGCCTAAACATATTCTGGATATCTTAACCCTACCAAATACCTAAACATGATTTAAAAAATAAGGTTGCCCTTTATTTCAAGGTCTAATTCTCACTATTAACAAACCATTAACTATGACTTTTGCCTCAATAAACTCCAAATGTGCTGCTTATTATTGGTTAGTAAGGTAGTTGTTAAGTTCAGGTATTGGGTAGGTAGTGTTGGGTTCGAGTTCTCCTAAGTTGAGTCTGAGTATTTAACCAATCGAGTCCGAGTCCAACTAAACACTACCGTTTGTCAGTATCTTAACCTTGTTTTGACCTTTACAACTAGAAAAGGCAATGAGAATTTAAATGTAAGGTTAGGGAACTTTGTGTTGATGCTTTGAATGGCTTGACTCATATCGGATGCTTTTATCCAAAGAGACGTGCTTTGCATTGGAAATCCTGCATGCATTTCATCAGTTCATGCTTTCTCTGGGAATCAAACCCAATTCTGTTCGGCCAGAATCGCTCTTGTGTTTTTGAACCGCAGCCATTGGGTTTAATCCAGTGCATCAAAACAACCGTCCCCTCCTGGTATGCATCACATCCATTCTCCAATTTGAAGAAGACGCGGGGGTAGGCTGCACTCCATTCGGAGTGATTAATACATCCCAATTTTCTGAGAGATAGCTTTCTTATATCGGGGAGATCCATTTCATCCGCAAGATCGACCGTTAGCAGCCGCGGGCATAATTGATGACCTCCCCAGTCAAACACTCTCATATTTATCAGCGCGTGACCTTTCCTCCGATCTCATCCATCATAAATTAAAGCTGTAGAGCCCAGACGCTGCCTGCCTACACCGAAGGAACAACCTTTGTCCAGGGGTCTCCTTCTCAGCTCTGCTCAAATCTGCAGTGCACCACCTCTGCTGTTCGGGGCAGATGGTCACAGGTATGGGCATCTGTCAAACACACGCTCGTTCCACGCTTCTGTCCGAGACCGGCCACCTCCTAAGAGAGAGACAGCCAGAGCGGACCGGAATCTGTTTCCCACAACAGGAAACGGATCAGAACAAAGGACAGGAAGTCATCACAGACAGTTATGGCCGAAGGAGACGTAAGCTACAGGTCTGGATGTGTTCGTAGACACCTATATGGAGACCATCCAGGGAAAGTCATCTTGAAGTAGAAGTGTGTTACAGAAATCCAAAAATGAAAACATTTCCCCATCTCTCATTGGGGGGGGTGGGGGGGGGAGCAGCATCTCATTTGCTTTTAAAGAGACATGCAGTAAAACAGCCTGTTTCTGCTTCCACTCACTCAACATAGGCATTTTAAAAATTATATAATAAATGATTTGTGGGGAATTTTGTTAAAAAAATAAAATACAAAACAATTAAAACTTATTTTATTTCAGCTAGTTGTCAAGGCACAATTTATCATTTTCTTTTAGTTTGACATAAATCAATAAATACAATCATAAAATCTAATTGGATATATTTTTGTTACTTAATAAAAAAAAACACTGCAATTCAAATGAAATTTGTTCATTTATTTATAAAGCACATTTAAATCAGCCACAAGACGGATCAAAGTCATGTACATTAAAATCAAACCACAAACACATAAAACAAAAATAATTAAACATATGAAAATTGAAAAATGAATAAAATGTAAACATACTGAATACAGAGTAATAATCGAGACCATAATACAATGTTCTAAAATGGGATATTAACAGTGACGGTGCCGCTCTAATCTCAAGCGGCAGATTGTTCCACGATCGAGACCCAAGCACAGAAAAAGCTCGGTCCCCTCTACGTTTGTCAGACCTTGAGTGTGTCTTGTGTTCCCGCCTCTTGTTTCCTTATATGGTGTTTCCTGTCCTCGTTTCATGTCTTATTAGTTTATTCGGTTCCAGGTGTGTGTGTGTGATTATGTGTTTATTATCTATTTAACCTGTCTGTTGAGTTCCATTGTCTGGTCTATCGTTACCCGGTGTTTCTGTCTGTCTATCTTCTTCCTTGAGTCGTCATTAAAGACTTTATTTTGAAGTAGCTCCTCATCTGCGTGTTCTGTTTCCTCCCTGCTGTGTAACCGGACAACGTTTGAGTCTGGATAGGAACTAAAAAGAGATTTTGACACTGGATCTTAGCTCTGAGAATATAAAAATACAACAGCTCTGAGAGGTAACTAGGGCTTGGGTATGTACAGATTTGTACACTAGTAAAATAACTTTGAAATCGATTTTAATTTGAAAAGGCAGCCAATGAAGGGCCCTCAATATAGGGGAGATGTGTGACTGTTTTGAATAAATCTAGCAGCAGCGTTTTGGACCAATTGTAGGCGAGTAATTTGTTTCTTTGAATGCCGCAATATAGTGAGTTGCAGTAAACTAAGCGTAAGGTAATAAAACCGTGGACAGATATCTCTAATGTTGTAGCATTTAAAAAGTGTTTGACGTTAGACAGCACGCGGAGTTGGTAAAAACTGGAACCAACTACAGATGAGATATGTTAATGACTCATCAAAATGGACACCCATATTTCACACACGAGAAGATCTGAAGGACGATAAGCTGCCCAGATCTAGGCTGGAAGCCGGAGAATGATCAGGACTGAAAACAATCAACTCTGTTTTAGCTTCATTTAAAGTTTAATTTATATATGTATAATAACAAAATTAAATATAAACTCTAAAATAAACCTCATTTTAATAAACGTTTTTTATTTAAGCTAGATTTCATGGCAACATTTCTAATTTTCATGTTAATTGAAATAAAATGTATATTAACAAACATTAAATAAAATTATAATAAAAAAATATTTTTTTTAACTCATTGCCAAGTTTAGCTTAACTAAAACTAAATAAACAAATAATGAATTAATGATTTATATAACTATATGGAAATATTAAAATCTATAAAGAGTATATCAGTGATCCTTACACTGTCTGGCATAAGAAACTGAGATGTGGAAAACATTTAAAGTACACTCTTTACCTTGAAAATCTGCTTTAAACGTGTCCTTCATGTGATCAAACGACTCGGCTGTTATTCTGGACAAAGCATGTTAGCTCACATTTGAGTTTCTTTACTTTCCACATCCTCATATCTGTCCCTGTCTTACTTAAGCATCCATGAATATTAATGAGAAATAAAGCATTAATGTTGAAACTGTGCTTTGGGGCTCCGCTCTATGACTCTTTCACAGTTATTAACAGCAAGTAAAGGAATAATTCATCACACACACTGTATCAGCTTATGCTTTTTTAAGTCTCCTGCCGGGGAAGGTCACTAATTACGGAGGGATATCGGAGCCAATTATGGATTTAAAATGCTTGCTTGATGGTGGGGAAAATCACCAGCACGTTAATATTGAGAGCATGCGTCTCAAACATCATGTCGGATCACTCCAGGTCTTATCGGACCGTTAGTCATCCCATGTTATTCGGCTTTATGAGAATCTGAGAACGACGACTGTGTGCAATCAATGCTAGAACTTTATAAACATATCGATTACATTTTACATCCTCCTGCATAATACGATCTCGTCGCAAGAGACACGCGCAACACGACCCTGCAGACGACTGACAGCATTATGCATTGTCCTGATTAAACTAATGCATCACCTTGTGCGAAACATGCGGCATAACATATATTGTGTCGTTCTGGCTCAGCTTTAAACTCTGGCTCTGCAAAATGATTGTGTGAAAGTATATTTTCATGTGTCCTTTCACAAACTCCCTTGAGTTCTAGTGCATATAATCTAATATATGATCGTGTCAGCAGGACTATTATAGTTTCGCTTTACCAACATTCGTTTAATTTTAATGCTATTTTCAAATTGACTTTAAACTTTTGTTTTAGTTTAGTCTCAGCAGTTGGATTTTAGTTTCAGTTTAGAGTTTCATGACATATTTCTGTGCTGTTAAAAAACTTAAGGAACTGATCTGACGTATCGAATGTAGTCAAGGTGATTGAATCATGTTAAATCGTATTTTGACAATTAAACCATTTAATTTAGATGCGGTCACATGCCGATTTTAGAGCAGTGTTATTGTATTTTATCATTCACTCTCGGAAAAAAAAGGTACGAAAGCAGGTCACTGGAGCGGGACATTTTCAAAAGCTACAAATGTGTACCATTTTAAGTTTGAATATAAACATTTAGGGCTAATTAAGATATAAAGGTGGACCTTTTGAAAAGGAACTGCCCCAGTGACAGCTTTTGTAAAAAAATAAAATAAATCTGAAACTTACTCTAGAATGTATTAACATTTTGAATCCGTTTTTATATTTTCCATTTTAAATAAAAAAAATAATAATTGTATTTTTGTTTTTGTATTTTTTGTATGCATATGTATGTATATATATAGCCTTTAATACTTTTTATTTCAGCTTTACATTTAGTTATTCTAGTAAATCACGTTAAACTAATTAAAAATGAGAAATTATCCTGAAATATAAATTTTTAGTTTCAGTTTTTTAGTTTTAATTTTGATTTAATTTTTTTAACTATAATAGCGCAGTTGTTTTAGTATCTTTGAGATACTGTCATGTTTAATATTTTAATATTAATACATTATTAATAATATTTTGAATCAGTTTTTATTTACAAACCGAATTCCGGAAATGTTGGGACATTTTTTGTTTAAAAGACTTTCAAATCACATGAGCCAATCATTTATGCACAATATAACATAAATAACATAACAAATGTTTAAATTGAGAAGTTTTAAAATGTTATGCACAAAATTAGCTAATTTCTAAATTTGATGTCTGCTACAGGTCTCAGAATAGTTGGGACGGGGGCATGTTTGGACTGGGGTGCAGCATCTCCTCTTCTTTTCACAACAGTTTGAAGATGTCTGGGCATCGAGGTTGTGAGTTTCTGGAGCTTTGTTTTGGAATTTGGTCCCATTGTTCCTGATATAGGTTTCCAGCTGCTGAAGAGTTCATGGTCGTCTTTGACGTATTTTTTGTTTAATGATGCGTCAAATGTTCTCTATAGGTGAAAGATCTGGACTGCAGGCACTCTTCTACTACGAAGCCATGCTGTTGTAATAGCTGCAGTATGTGGTTTTGCATTGTCCTGCTGAAATATGTCATCTGGAGGGGAGCATATGTTGCTCTAAAACCTTTATATACCTTTCAGCATTCAGAGTGCCTTCCAAAACATGCAAGCTGCCCATATCGTATGCACTTATGCACCCCCATACCATCAGAGATGCTGGCTTTTGAACTGAACGCTGATGACACGCTGGAAGGTCTCCCTCCTTTTTAGCCCCGAGGACACAGTGTCTGTGATTTCCAACAAGAATGTCAAATTTGGACTCGTCTGACCATAGAACACTTTTCCACTTTGAAACAGTCCATTTTAAATGAGCCTTGTCCCACAGGACACAGCAGCGCTTCTGGACCATGTTCACCTTTTTGCATGATAGAGCTTAAGTTGGCATCTGCAGATGGCACGGCGGGTTGTGTTTACCGACAGTGGTTTCTGGAAGTATTCCTGAGCCCATTTAGTAATGTCAATGACAGAGTCATGGCGATGAGTGAGGCAGTGTTGTGAAGACCAAGGGCATCCAACAAAGGTCTCCGGCCTTGTCCCTTACACACAGAAATTTATCCCATTTCTCTGAATAGTTGATGATGTTATGCATGTAGATGATGAGATTTGCATGTATGATGATGAGATTTGCAAAGCCTTTCACTTTGAGGAACGTTGTTTTTAAAGTATTCCACAATATTTGTAAGCATTATTTCACAGATCGGAGAGCCTCTCTCCATCTTTACTTCTGAGAGACTCTGTCCAAGACATACCATTTATAGCTAATCATGTTACAGACCTGGTGTTAATTAACTTAATTAGTTGCTAGATGTTCACCAGCTGATCTTTCAAAATGTCTTGCTTTTTCAGCCCTTGTTGCCCTGTGCCAACTTTTTTAAGACCTGTAGCAAGCATCAAATTTGAAATGAGCTCATTTAGTGGAAAAAGTAAAAAGTAAAACATAAAAATCCGTTTAAACATTTGCTATGTTCTCTGTGTTATATTGTGAATAAAATATTGGCTCATGTGATTTGAAAGTATTTTAGTTTTCATTTTAAAAAAAAAAAAGAAAAAACATCCCAACAGTTCCGGAATTCGGTTTGTATATATTTTATCTTAATATTTTCATTTTATTTTTTCATGTGTGTATATATATATATATATACATACATATCAGTTTTTGTTTTATCAGTTTACATCAAGTTGAACTATGTTAAAATGAGAAGATGCCTCAACATGGTTTTCATTTTAGCTTCAGTTTGAGTTAACCACATGTTGACTGTTTTAAAAAAGCCCAATTTATTTAGGCAGTCGAACCATTTGTACTGTTTTGTACTCCAAAAAAAAGTTGGTTGAGTATATCTGCAATATCGCCATCTGCAGGTGGGATGTCTTACCCCACAATTTTATTTCTAGTCTTATTTACTTATTTTTTTGTTCATATCCTGTATTTTGACTTTCGATCAGCACCGATAGTTTAGGCACTATAATAACCCCAGTCCTCAATCACTGTGAAATAAAGGTGTGGTATGGGATCTGCTGGAGACGAGTCGTTACACACAGAAGTAGAGCGAGCGGGTCAAGTGAGGGAAGGAGCTTTCACCTTTTGAGTTTGTATATTCTGCTCCCTGTCGTCTATATTTCTATTCAGTGCATGACTGGCCCTCGCCGCGGTGGAGGACTGACCCTGAACGACGGGGTCATGTGGCTGCCGTCTGCAAAGCTCTCTGACAGTTTTAAGTAGATATCTTCTTAACCGTTTGTTTGTAGTCCAGTGGGAGGCGAAACAGACTCTGCTTCATACGGTTCTGTGAGCCCTCCTCGCGTTATAGATCCTGAATTAGTCTCAGTGTTTTTGGCTGATCTGTGGGAACACCAGCAGGGACCTTTACAGGTTTTTACATGCTAGTTTAGTTTTTTTACACACTAAGTGTTGTCACACAATTTCTGAAAGCTGACACTCAAACAGCAGAAGCACATACCAAATCTGAAAACCATACACTAATTATCAGCCTTTGACTCAGTTTTCAATTTCATAAAACACTTTTTGGTCCCACTTTATATTAGGTGGCCTTAACTACTATATACTTACATCAAAAAATAAGTACAGTGTACTTATTGTGTTCATATTGACACTTTTTCTGCTATTGAGTTGGGATACGGGTAAGGTTAGGGACAGGTTAAGTGGTATGGGTAAGTTTAAGGGTGGGTTAAGGTGTAAGAGATGGGTCAACAGTGTAATTATAAAATTAATTACAGAAATTAATTACATATTTAATTATATGCAGGCATTTTTTAAATATAAGTACAATGTAAAAAACATGTATGTACACAATAAATGCATTGTATCAAATTATTAATTGAAATGTAAGTACATAGTAGTTAAGACCACCTAATATAAAGTGGGACCTGTTTGCAAATGTTTGCTTTTGAGATGTGTTTGTGATATTTTGAATGCAGTGCAAGAGATGTGAGGCATTTTGTATTTTGTGTGTGCAATTCCTGGATTTAAAAAAAGAGGCAAAGTGTGAATTTTGAAAATGTGTGTAAGCAGTTGAAAAAACCCTGTAATGTCTCTATGGATCTGCCTATTTGAGAATGATAATGTTTACTCACTAACACGCAGACGGCCGAAGACGTTCACAGGTCACTAGAAGATGAAGTCACCTCTGAACATCTCACATTCATCAGACCACGCTGAAGCAGAGCAACTGTGCAGGAGCTGAGAAGTCTTAGGCGGTGCTTCGGTAAAGATATATATATATATAATAATATATATATATATATATATATATATAATATATATATATATATATATATATATAGCTTACACTTCAAAAGGCTATGGTTTGATTGATTAAATATGAGCGCTGTGAGTTTCAAAGTCAGGTGCTGTGCTGGTTTGTTTACTGCGGTGACGGGGAAATGGCTGTAGGGGAACGCGGGGAACAAAGTAACGAGTTGTAACACACGTGGTTTACATATATCCACACATGCTAGCATAACCAAATGTACAGTATTTACTAGTTACCATATCTACATTATATAGAGAAAAAAGTGTGCCAAGTCTTTTGAAGATATCTGAACATTTATTTTAGCAGAGTAAAATTATATTTATTTTTCATCTCAGTTTTTAATTACTAATTTAAAATGAGACAAATCTGCTATTATTTTAATCTCCAAACTGTTATTTATCAGTTTAGATATATTTGTAATACTTTGATAACTATCAGAAGACACTAACCGGTTTTAAATTAAAGTTGTGCAGATGGGGTAAGTAGTAACACTGCGTTACAATGACATTACCGATGTAATTCACACTATTTACTTTAATACATTTTAACGAGAAATGATGAGAAACAGGTGAATAAAGACTGACAATCAATATTTAATATTAAGAAATTATTATTTGAAGTAAAGCATTTTGGCTCGTTTATGTGGGCCGTCCCAGGCATGGTTGCAATATATTCATTGTCAAACTCAAAAATCAGATTATTTTAATTATTGAAAAAACACCATTATTATATTTTAAAAAATATATTATTTTTATTTTATTGACAAAATATTTTAGTTTTTCTTGTATATTTTTTTCATAAGATCTGATAACATTTTAGGCTGTCATATAGTCATGTTACATCGTGCCTCTCGGATGATACAATGTACCTATGGGGCATGTTGTCACATTTCACTTCCAATTTTTTGAGGGTAAATGAAAAACGTATACACTGTAATTATGAAACAAAGCGACATATTTGTACTAGACAAGTGTGAGATAACTGTGGATAATAAAATATATTCTCTGTACCCCATGTGGATTTACACAATTTGAGAAAGTCAAAAAGTGTTACTTTGTGCCCCGCTCTTCCCTATTCCTGGGAAAAAAAGACTCCGCCCCCTCCCACAGAGACACCCCCCCCCACCCGTCTCAGGTATTTTGGTACCCAAATGTTGACAGGTATGCTTCTATATATTAGTAAATACTTCTGCTTGTGGCGAAGCTTCTTGTGACGAGCTTTGCTTCTTCATGTGGATTTATCGTTTACCTCCTGCATTATTATTAAGGTGGTTGTAAGTATGTTAAATATATAAAACAGATTTTAATAGCAGTGTGTGTTGTTGAATTTAGTGGTTTACATTCAAATTTCCTTGTTTGTGAATTACAGTTTTATACAGTAAATTTTACAGTTATGTTCTGTAAATGTGTTTACAGTTTTTCTGTATTTTTATACAACATTATTCTAGCAACCACAGCTGGCAAAATTATTTTATAAACACTACATATTTTTGTTTTTGTTTTACAGTGTTGTACAATCTTTCTGCATTAGTGACTGACCTAAACTGATGCCATGTGTGTCGTATGACGAGTCCTGCCATCTGCTCTAATGATGAGTCTGACGGTGTCTGATGCACAATGGCCTGTGCATTGATCCTAATGACTGAGGCGTTTATTCAGCCTCTTATTTAGATGCGATTGTAGTTGCATGCTAAAATGTGTCAAGAAGATGATTTGTGATGAGGAGCAGCAAGGCAAATTGTTGATTAGTTTATTTAAATTATGGTTTTGGATTATAATGTGACATCATATCTGGCCTTTTCATGCCCTAAGGTAAAAATCATTGAACACTATTTAATAATAATAATATTACAAATAATAGTAATAATAATTTTTGTTTCATTAAATTGACCAAAAATGACAGCAAAGACATTTATAGTATTTTTTTTCAAGTAAACGCTGTTCTTGTGAACTTTCTATTAATCTGTGATTCCTGAAAAATAAAATGTATCACAGTTTCCACAAAAATATTGGGCAGCACGACTGTTTTCAACATTGATAATAATCAGAAATGTTTCTTGAGCAGCATATTATTATGATTTCTGAAGATCATGTGACACTGAAGACTGGAGTAATGATGCTGAAAATACAGATTTGATCAAATAAATAAATTACTGTTTAACAGATATTCACATAGAAAACAGCCGTTTTACATTGTAATAATATTTCATAATTGTACTATTTTATTATATTTCTGATCAAATAAATGCAGCCTTGGTGAGCAGAAGATACTCAAAAACAATCTTCCTGACCCCAAACTGTTGATAGTGTATTATCATTATATATGTAACTGTATAAGAACAATACTACTAATAATAATTACACTCATGCATCCTAAACATGCACAATACAGACAAACACAACAATCTGTGCTTATAATATTTTTACAGATGATATTATGTTCAAGTGAAGTTTAAGTGTCCTAATATACAGTCAAACAAAAATGAATCAGACACCAGATATATTTTTACTAGTGGGTGCAAGACACTATAGTTTATTTATGCAAGTGAAGATAGCAAAATAAATTAAACTGTGACATATTATACCCCCCAAAAAATCTTCATGCAGTGGACTAGCAGTAAAATGTGGGATCAAAAAAAATTATTCAGACGCTTTGACCTGAGCGTGTTTTGTTTAAGTGTTTTTTCTTTAATTGCTAATCTTTTCGCAACCACAGAATGAACTAAACGAAGCACTGCTATCGGTCGAGCTCAATTGTGTACTTAAATTTATCAGACAGCTATTCAACCGAATCCATTACATACCTTTCTATAAAGTTAATCTGACATCAAGATGAATTTGTTTGACACAGTTTAACTCTGAGTTACTCTCATATTTTAGCTCCATTTTCTAAACTACAGCAAATAAACTGTGATAATGTGAGAAATGTTGAAGGTGTCTGAATGAATTTAGCTTTGACTGTAAGTGACTCCAAACAAACAGCATGAGTCCAAACACCAGTGCGGTCGCCGCTCGTTTACATTAAAGGCAGAACACAGCGGAATCCCTGCATGACGGATCATGTGACACGGCAACCATTGTCAGGGTGGGGAGCAGCTAGTATAAACAAATCAACACATCTATTTGTCAAAGGCCCCTGCTGAGGGCCGACGGCTCCGAATCTGCCGTTCCGGCCCAGTCGACCGCGCTCACGCCTGCCTCTGTGTGTTTAGCTGGGAGGCGAACTGTCAGGAAAAGTAAGACAAATGGGCCGGCCTGATTGACTATTTCCTTAGATACTGAATCAATGGGCTTATTATCACCGCAATTACAGTTCTAAAGGCCGGTACACACCAAGCCGACGGTTGGCCGTCGGGCATTTTTGTTCTAAGTTTTCGTCCGGCCGAGTTTTCTCAGTGTTCCGACACCGTCTGCTGAGTTGGTCTTCGTCGGACTTGTTTTCGGCCGAACATGTTGAATCGGCGTCGCGGAGCTCGTCGGTCAGTCGGGCCATCTGATCATTCTGATTGGCTGTTCAGCTGGCGAACCAGAGAGCGCTTAAACAAGAGTATCCATGGTTTCACCATTTAGTGCGCTTTCTCCGTATTTTTCGTGGCCGCTTCCTCTTTTCCTCTTCCACACACACAGACACACACACATTTGCAAAGTGTCAGACATTTGCAAAGTGTCAGACCGTTGTGGTGATTTCGAGATTCTGTGCTGCTTTTTCATCATGAATCCCTGTGGTGATGTTTTGTATCCCTTTAGATTCTCTTCCGGTTCGCCAGGCAGAGTAACCTTTGTTTATGTTTTGTACACAGCTCTTCCGGTTTCCACTTGAGTAACACCTGCTGGTACACAGACTTCTACACCTGCTGGTACGGAAAGGGATTTCTTCTATGTGATACTTGGCCGGGAGTGTGTCGCAGAACGTCGGCTTGGTGTGTCATGTGATACTGGCCGTCGGGTGTCGAGCGTCGGCTTGGTGTGTCAGGGCAACTTTGACGCTGCCGACGTCGGCCGGATCCGACGCTGCCGACGTCGGCCGACGTCGCCACTGATTTCGTCGGCGTTGGCTTGGTGTGTACAGTTCGTCGGCGTTGGCTTGGTGTGTACACACGGTACACAAAGCCGACGGTTGGCCGTCGGGCAGTTTTTGTTCGTCGGCCGACTAAGTTTTCTCAGTGTGTTCCGCACCGTCGGCTGGTTGGTCCTCGTCGGCTTCGGCTTGTTTTCGGCCGATTCGACATGGTGAATCGGCGTCGGCGTCGGAGCTCGTCGGTCAGTCGGGCCATGATCATTCTGCCATCTTCATCTGACTGTTCAGCTTTTGAAAAAGAGTATCCATGTGCGCGGGAAAAAAGAGTATCCATGTTTCACCCATTTAGCGCTTTCTCCGTATTTTTCGCAGCCTTCTTCTTTTCCTCTTCCACAAGAAGACAGAAAGACCTGACAACGCAGTGCCATTTGCAAAGTGTCAGACCCGAAATAAAATATCAGAATCGTCTGTGGTGAGCGAGATTCTGTGCTGCTTTTTTCAGGCACCTTTGTTTTGTTTTTTTTGTATCCCTTTAGCTCTTCGGTTTCCAGCTTTGAGTAAACAAACACAGACTATTGCCACCTGCTGGTATGGAAAGGGATTCTACGCAGGCGCAGAACGGATGTGATACTTGGCCGTCGGGTGTCGAGCGTCGGCTTGGTGTGTCACAACTGTGCCGACGTCGGCTTGGTGTGTCAGGGCAACTTTGAACACGCTGCCGACGTCGGCCGACTCCTTGAGCCTAGTACAAACAGTCGACGTCTGTGAGAAGATGAGCTTGGTGTGTCAGGCCTTAGAGACAGAGAGCGCTACAAACAGATTCAGAGTGTTGTGAGAAAGATGAGCCGCGGATCACAATACTAGAGACACAAACAGAGACATAGTGTTCATGGGGGACACACACACCACACACACACACACACACACACACACACAACACACAACCACACACACACACACACACACACACACAACACACACACACACACACACACACACACGCACACAGCTTAAAAATGTGAATGACCACTAGAGTTAAAAAAATAAGTGGTAACACTTTATTTAAGGTCACATAGATACACATTACAGGTAGTATGAACAGTAAAAAAAAACACAAATCCAAGATTTGCACACAAAATTCAATCATCTCTTGCAAAATGAAGCACTGCATTCAAAATATCATAAACGCATCTCAAAAGCAAACATTTGTCTTATGTTGAAAACACCTTTGCCATAATGTTATATTTTTTGATATACAGTATCATATACACAGTTATTAAAAACCTAAAACTCTTCTTTCATGAGCTCATGTATACATTTCTGTTCCAGATTGAAAGCAATTGGCTGAGAGATGTTGGAAAATTCATGATAACTTGTTTTACTGTAAGCATTTGTGGTTGTGAATACAGTATTACACAGTACAAAAGAAAATAAATACATCAAGCATGTGCATTTGTGTAGATGTGTGTTTTTTGGTAGGTTGGTGTTCAGTGCAGCATGTGTGGGGAGTTATCAGTGTGAGGCGCTGATTAATTAGTGTGGCATTCTGATTGGTTGTGTTTGGAAAAGTAAGTCAAGATTCTTCCTGTTAGATGTTTGTGTTTTGCAAAAAGTGTTTTATGAAATTGAAAGGCTGATAATTATTGTATGGTTTTGCAGATTTGGTGTGTGCTTCTGCTGTTTGAGTGACAGCTTTCAGAAATTGTGTGACAAGTAAAGATTATGTGTGCAAGCAGTTACAAAAATGTAATTATAAGTAATCCTAAAGCAAACCCCAACCCTAAGCCCATAGTAAATATGTAGTAAGAGTACTTAATATTACTCAGTAATAATTTATGTAATAGTACTGTAGCTGTGTCACCTAAAAAAATAAAATAATAATAATTGTAACCATATATATATAGCTACATATACAATACAATTGTGTAATATTAAAAGCAATGGTTTTAGTGCAGCATTCATTTATCTTTTTTACTGAATAAATTAATGAATGAATGGATAATAAAAAAAAAATTAAATAAGTTTTAATACATTTTTATTTTCCTAATTATTATTATTTATAAGAATCATGCACTGAAGGTCCATGCATATAATCATAAAGTAAACAGGGTCAATTTTTATGTCATATTGTCAATTTCAACACCGTTATTTTAGAATCAATTGCATACTATTATTGTTTTATTAATAATTTATATCAGTTTTTATTTTCATATTTTCTGTTTTTATTTTAATTGCACTTTACCTTTGTTGTGTTTTTGTCATTATTAGTATTTTTTTATTATTCAAAATTTCATTTATTTATTTTTATATATGTGTATTTATATTTTAGCATTTTTTATTATTATTATTTCAGTTTGAGTTTTAGTTATTTTAGTGCATCATTAAACTAAATTCAAATTATAAATACCTTGGCAATTAGCTGAAAGTAAATCATATTATATTTTATATTATATCTTCAAATTATTATATTTTATTTCAAGTAACAAAAAACTGAAGTTTTTTTTAGCTTCAGATTTAGTTACTAAACGTCCCAGGTTACGTATGTACCCATGGTTCCCAGAGGGAATGAGACACTGCATCGGAAAATGCTAGGGGAACGTCTTCAGCGATATCCAGCTCTGAATCATGTGTGTAATCAGTCCAATTGATGGCGAGACGTCAGGTGCGGGTGATGTCAAGACCAGGAAGCTTAAAAACATGCAGAGATGCAGCCGGCACCAGCTTCTAGGAATGAAGCATAGCTCTAGTAGGGATGCCAGAAGTATGGCCCTGCGACGCAGCGTCTCGGAGATACATGGTTGCATATGTAACCTGGGACATTCCCCTCCAGGAACTCGAGCTGTGTCGGAAAATGCTAGGGGAACGAGATGTCCACGCTGCCAGACTTTCAAATCCCTGCCTAGTGTGGGAGGGCACAGCTATGGTAAGAGAACAGAAGAGCCAGGGGTGGCTCGCAAATCTAGGACATGGAACCTGACGAACGTGAGGGGCGTAGACCATCCCGCAGTGTCGGAGATGTCCTGCATAAGAACACCTGCCAGAAAGGCCTTGAAGGCTGGCACACTTCTTGTCAAGTGAGCCTTGACCCCCAACCGTGAGGAGAGATCAGAGGACTCATAGGCAACTGTAACGGCATCAACTATCCACCGGCTGAGGGTCCGCTTGGAAGCAGGAAGACCCCTCTTAGGGGGACCATAACATACCAGCAGTTGGTCAGCCCTTCTCCACAGGGTAGCGCTGTGGACGTACGCGTCTAGTGCTCGCATTGGACACATACAATTAAGCCTCTTCTGGTCGGGCTCCCTGACTGAAGGGAGGTGGACAAATAGCCTGAAGTGCGACAGGCCGTGGTGTAGAGGAGGGGACCTTAGGGACATACCCTGCACGAGGGTACAGAAAAGCTTTGGCCAGACCTGGCGCAAAGTCGAGATAGGAAGGGTCCAGAGAGAGGGCCTGCAGATCCCTAACTCTCTTTAGAGAAGAAATTACTATGAGAGACACAGACTTTAAAATAAGAATATGATCCGATATCTGCTCGATAGGCTCACAGGGAGGCCTACAGAGAGCCTCTAGCACTAAGCGAGGTTCCAAGGAGGGACATAAGATCATACCTGAGCCTCATCACACCATGGAGGAAACGTGTAACCAAGGGATCATTGCCCACTGACTGGTCACCTAGAGGGGCGTGGTAGGCCACTATAGCCGCCACGTAGACCTTCAGGTATGTACTGCTTTATCGTCGATGCTTGAGGCTTAGACTTTCAGAATGATATATAGTTTGTCAAGATTAATTTTGTCCCGTTTCATATAATCTATTTGTAAACAATGGCATGTGCAAACAAAGAGCGTTCAGAGCGTCAGCGTTCTCATGCAGATTAACAGGTTTTAACTTGGCAACCGCACGAGTAACTACCTCTAATAGCTCCTCATACTGTGGGGATTGAGAGGGCGAATACTCGATGCTCTCCACATCAACCTCCTCGGAGGAAGATAGGAGAAGCGCTGAGCCCTCTCCCCGGGGGGAAGAGACAGCAGAACAGGCTTCCGATCCCAGAGAGCGGGCAGTGGATCTGGCAGGTGAGGAAGAAGTAGGGACTCGCCCGTCTCCATTCCCTCCGCCAGATCCGACTGCGAACCCCACGAGTGCAGCTGTCGCTCCGTTTTGGCGGAAGCAGGGCCAGCACTGTGATCAACACTGGTGAAGACTCCCTCCTCAAAGAGAGCTTTCCGAAAGCGAAGCGTACGCAGTGGCAACCGCTCACAATGTGGACAGTTGGCTCCCTCGAGAGCCGACTCTGCGTGCTTCACTCCCAAGCAGTCTATAACGCGATCTGCTTTCGCCCTTATTTGTTTTAGCACTTGCTTTCCAAATGCTGGAGCTGATGTTTGTGTGACTGACAATACAACAATTAATAAGACTCACAGAACATAGATCGTGACTGACACAAAGAGAGAGCTTTGCTGAATGACAGAAAGATGGTACCGGCTGCACCTCACGTGCTTTTAAGCTTCCTGGTCTTGACATCACCCATACCTGACGTCTCACCATCAATTGGTCTGATTACACATATGATTCAGAGCTGGATATCACTGAAGACGTTCCCCTAGCATTTTCCAAAGCAGCTCAAGTTCCCGGAGGGGAACTAGTAGTTATTCTAATAACCCTTGAGGCAACCTGCACTTATTACCTTAAAGAGCTATATCTGCCTGATTTAACGCATAAAAAAATGTTTTGATATAAATTAATGTTTAGGTTGATTCAGTGATTTGATTTGAATAAAGCTAGTTTATTGAATAAAACTAGTCTTAAAGCACCCCCATTATGTATTTTCGAAAATGACCTTTCACGCAGCGTGTAACACAGCTCTTAGTGAATGAAAACATCCTGCAAAGATTTAAATCTGAAAGTGCACTGTGTATAAAGTTTTTGTCTCTCAAAAAAAAGAGTCGACTCTGAATCATTGAAACAAGTTGTATTAAAACCAATCCCAAGCCGTTACATGTTGACATCAACATGAAATATTAGCATATAGCCCGCCCACTTTTTGCATTGGTCTGAATGAAAATGCTGATTCATTCTTTGCCGCTGGGTGCAGCTTTTGGAGCAGTAAAAATATCTGTTTCCCCGGTAATGCTGTACACAAAGCAGCACTGAGCTCACAAACACTGCTTTAAATTAAAGCGACCAATCGGACCAATCACTGCTGATTAGCTTCTCACAAAGGAGGGTTTGGACAAATGAATCGATGAACAAATCGTTTGGGAGTCCTTGAGCAATTAAGTAAAAATAAATGCATATTATAAGAAAATGAAAATGTTTTTTTTGACCTTGCATGCATGTCAACCTGTTGTTCGGTACTCCCAAAACCAAAATATGAACCTTTCATAACCCATAATAGGGGCACTTTATAACGAATAAACTCTTTGTCAACTACCAACTCTGTTGGTAACGATGGAACTCGTTTGCTTTTAGGAAATGCACCCCAGAATATCAGCTTTTGGCTCTCAGATGAGTGGCGTGTCACAAACTCAGACCCATATATTATGATGTGAAACGAGCGTCTCTTCCTCCCTACAGACACAGGACATGTGATTTTTCCCATCCCTCCAGTCGTCCTCCCCTGCCCGGAGCTTTTATACTGGCTCCTGAGGCATGAGGCGTATCATTGGAAGTGAAACACGGCTCTTTTGACCCTCGGGAGGCTGATGGACGTGGAGCCGCTGAGGGTGGACATGGCTGGCTTGTTCGTCCCTGACAGCTGAATGTGTTTGCCAGGCCGAGCATTGAGGGGCCGCCGAGCACCATTGTCCGGGGCCTCGCTGTGCTGTTCGGCCGTCCACTACCGGCCCGGCCTCCGAAACGCCTGAGTTGGTGCCCTCAGGAAGGTACTGGTGCAGAAAGCCATCCCCTTTCTCTCCGCCGGCTTTCTCACATTTAATTATCTGATTTCCTCTCCTCCTGCGGTCAGCTTGTTGCTGTGGAGAGCCCCTGATTGTTGTCTGTGAAGCCGTGGAGAGCTGGAGAAAAGGGGACGTTCTTGTTTCACATCAGATACTAGAAGCTCCACACAGACTGAGTGTCTGCGGTCAGTGGAGAGTGTGAGGAGTCAATGAGAGTGTCACCTCGGCCTTCACAGAGACGCCAAATCTTCATTTAACCTCCTCTGGACCGTGCTGGACTCCAGGCAGGACGCCAGGCTTTCTGCAGCCCTTTATTCCAGACCGTCGTTTTGCCATCTATCAAACTTTCTCAAATCTGAGGCGAAAACAGAAGACTTTTGTGCTCGCTGCAGCAAATAAATAAAATAAAAACAATAAAGCAAGTTTAGCTATTTAGTTTTTGGCCCATTGGTACATTTTTATAAGTATATTTATAGGTATAGCGAGTGTAGTAATGTAATGCTAAAAAATAAATAAAAATAACAGTTTTTTTGTTTGTTTTGCTACAGTCAATAAAATAAAATTAAATAATATAAATATATTTATATTTATAGGTAAAGCGAGTGTAGTAATGTAATGCTAAAAAAATTAAAATTGTGTTGTTTTTTTTTTGCTACAGTCAATAAAATAAAATAAAAGAATAAAAAGAATAAAATAAAAATTCTAATAAAACAATAGTCAAATATTATCTTTCATTAGAATTATTTTAGCAAAATAAAAAGCACACTTTTTATAAGTGTATTTATAAGTAGAGAAAGTAGCAATGCAACATACAATGTAGTACTTGTTTTAGTTTTTAGCTACAACAGCTATTATAGCAAAGAATAATATATGTATATGCACTATTTAAGATTAATAAAATAGTATTATTTTATGAAAATAACATTTAAACAGTGCTTTGTGATATTTAGGCCTTTTGGTCAGTTTTTATAAATATAGTAGTCAACGTTTGAAGTGGATCAAAAATTAATCAAAGTTGTCCTGAGACAAGAACACACTTTGGCTTTACGTTTTAGGACTTTGATGGAAGGTTTTGATCCACGTCAAATGTTGTGTATATTTATACATGAAGAAAGAGTAATGTATCTCAATAAAATAATGTAATGCAATATAATCAAATGTAGTCATGTTTTTTTCAAGTACATCTATGTCTTTGGTGAGTTCAGGAAACGTTGGTGTGCCTGAAATCTTCACGACGTGTGTGAGCACGAGCACTAGACGCTAGACAACAGACCTGACATGAGAGAGCAATATAACCTAATGCACAGGGATTGTGTTTGAACCTCGTTCCTGCAATACAACATCACTTCATCTCCCACAAAAACCTTCCCAGAGCACATTCTCTCAAAGACAGCGGCATGCGAATGACAGCTCAAGAGAGAGAGAGAGATGGATGGAGAGGAAAATTAACCCCCCACTTATGTCCTGATTGCATTTGAAAATCACCTAATTAGGTGATTATGTCATTAGAGGGATATGTGCATTTCAAAAGCCCCCAGCGAGGCAGCGAGCTGAAAGCAGAGAGGCTGAGAGCTAATTAATCCATTTAACTCCCGGCCCCGATGCCCAGAAAACAATGCGGCCGGCGGGCCAGAGAATGTGGAGGATTGCCTTTCAGAGCCCCTCTTTGAAATATATACTACAATGACAAATGCCCAATTCTTCGCTCAAACACCAGCATGCATTTCCCAGCCCAATTACTTCACTTTTCCCCCGATAAGACCGGCCGCGCTCGTCCCGACGATGGCAAATTGTGATTTCCATTGTAATTGCGTCCAACTTTCATGAAACGTGATAAGGGGTTTGCCTTTGATTTCCATGGCTGATAATATCATACAGTAAGTTTGAGTAATTAAAGCAGGTAATTCTAGACTTGACATTCTGGTCTTGGTCAATTACACACAGCACAAACAGTTGTCAACTTTAGTATTGTGTTTCATCAATCATTTTGCATGTTGAATCTATTTAATGGATCAAATTCAGCCTGCAATGACGTTAAAGTAACAAATTATATTACCAATCCCAGCTTAGTGTCAACAAATGTCACTTGTTCAATGCTCTTTCATCGTTTAAAGTCTCTTATTTTAACCCATGAATGCCTTTCAAGTTAATTACTCTTACATGACAATGAAGGCCCGCGCACAGATAAAACAGGACAGTTACCTTTCCAACAGAATAATTAGGTTCAGCTGCAGTTACTGACTGTAAATTATTTTGATATATTTTGATCAGTTCATGTTAATAGAGGAACTGTATTCTCAAGTTGCCCGTATTTACTTTCAATCTAATTTGATCACAGATGACATGAAAATAAAATGTAGCTTTATTTTACTTTACTCCTGGTCTGTTCATGACTTATCAGTGAATCATCATATAATAATAAAACTAAATATTAAGCAATAATACAAATACTGTATAACCTCCTCCAAAGGCCAATAGATATAGTCAAGTCTAAGTCTGCATATCTATGAAATACATCACATTTCTGAAGTCTATTTTGCTATATATATATATATATATTAATGATACATTTGGACACTTACTAAGAATGTCAACAGCATTTGCAATAATACATACATTTCAAAATTGCAACCTCAAGTCAAACATGTTTTTGTGCAAACCTTCTTTAAAACAAAATGCCATTGTTGCGATATTGTGTTATTAAATACCCAGAGACAATTTTTCAATGTCCAATTTCTGCTGTATGTGTTTGCCTTTCACTGTTTGTGAGCTGTGTGTGTACTGCAGAGAAGCATGCGTGCGTGCGTGTGTGTGTGTGTCCTGCACAGAAGTGTGTGTGTGTGTGTGTCCTGCAACAGAAGCGTGTGTGCGAGTGGGGTGGGTGTGTGTGTGTGTGTGTGTGTGTGTGTGTTGTGTGTTGTGTGCGTGCGTGTGTGTGGTGGGTGTTGTGTGTGTGTGTGTGTGGTGGTGTGTGTGTGTGGTTGTGTGTGTGTGTGTGTGTGTGTGTGGTGTGTGTGTGTTGTGGTGTGTGTTGTGGTGTGTTGTGTGTGGTGTGTGTGGTGTGTGTGTGTGTGTGTGTCCTGCACGCTCACGGTGGACACTGCAGGTGTTTTCTGGACGGGGTTGAGACAGATTGGCGGAGCAGCATGCTGCTATCTGGCATGCGTTCAGCTTTACCTGCGCTCAGCTTTCTAAGACCTCCGCTTTGAGAGCTTCAGAAGGTCCTGAGGTGCTCCTGACACCAAATCCTTCCTCCACATGTAAATCCTTCATATCCCATGAAGCGGAGGAGACAGCATACGGACAGCATTATGAGATGCTCGCCTGGACGCCGGACAAATGTTTATCTAAACAGACATAATGTGCAGTCCTCGTGTAAAGGATCAGATGTAGTGCAGCTAATGGCGTTTCTGCTCCCTCCAATTATTCATAATTTATAGAAATAGTTCACCCAAATGAAAATTATGTCAGCATTTACTCACTAAATTAAGACTAGGCCTGTATAAAGTCCCAAAATATCAACAAATTACCATACATGTATAATAAAAGTCATGCACTACACACTATATAAAAAATATTTTTCAGTTGCAAATAAAACAAAGGTTAGTTCACATACATTATATTAGTTTATATATAATGCATTATTTAATGCATTAATTATTGTAATGCACTTTATAATGCATTGAATAATCTCATGCATAATCGTAACCACAGTTATAATACATTTCATGACTTATCTATTCATAGAACGTATAATGCATTAAAACACATGACAAACAACCAATTGCAGATGTAACAAGAAATCTGTAAATATTGCAATGCATATTCATTTTGGTTACAATTTTTTATGAAAATATCTAATGCATTACAATGTGCATTATGAATAACATTAGACTTAAAGGCTTTAAGTGTGACTGAATATAATATTTCAGTCTAACTGTTTCAAAATGTGTTTAATTTAGTGTTACTTGCCTTTTCTTTCCAGTGTATATTTCAAGCTTTCTGAAGATATTTTTATATTTACAATATAATTTTTGCTGCCCAGCAGTCCCACATGTCCTCGTGCACATTCATTACATGGAAATGAGCACCTTTTTCATCGTGTGGAAAAAGAAAGAGAGGACAGCGCTGAAGAAATGCATCTCCATCAATCTCATCCAGAAACAATCGCTTGAGGTTGTAAAATACGAGGTATTTTGGTAAACAAAGGTCAGCTGACTGCCATGCCAACTGGCACGAGGGTCACATTAGTGGACAGATCCTGCCAAACCTGCCTCATTACCCATGATTCATAACTGTGCTTAAACAAATAGAGCTGCTGTCCCTCCTTTCATCTTTAACTTCACAGACTCGTTAGGTGGATCGCCGAGACCTGCACGGTGGACAGATAAGACCAACACCTGCAGCGCAGCCCTCGCCTGTGTGACACACACACACACACACACACACACACACACACACACACACACACACACACACACACACACACACACACACACGCGCGCGCACGCCGTGCACACTCGCACACTCGCACACACGCACACTACGCCAGACACGCAGACACGCACACCACACACACCACACACACACACACACACCACACACACACACACACACACACACACACACAACACACACACACACCCACCACACACAACACAGACACACCACACACGCACACACGTAGACACGCACACACGCACGCACGCACGCACGGTACGCACACACACACACACACACACACACACGTGCACACTCGCACACTACGCACACACGCACACACGCAGACACGCAGACACGCACGCAACACACACACACACACACAACACACACACACACACACACACACACACACACACACACACACACACACACTGCGCCTCCAGCACCCTCTCCAGCCAAACACCATCAGAAGTCAGATCAGATGCCACTGATGCAGTGCCAGGATGCTGGGGTGTGTGGTGTGTTGGTGTGTGTGTGTGTGTGTGTGTGTGTGTGTGTGTGTGTGCTGTGTGTGTGTGTGTTGTGTGTGTGTGGGTGTGTGGTGTGTGTCTGTTCTGTCTGTCTGTCGGTCTGTCTGTCTGTCTGTCTGTCTGTCTGTCTGTCTGTCTGTCTGTCTGTCTGTCTGTCTGTCCTGCTGTCTGTCTGTCTGTCTGTCTGTCCTGTCTGTGTGTGGTGTGTGTGTGTGCGTCCTGCGTGTGAGTGTTTGTTTGCCCAGGGAGCAGCTGGAACAGCACTGGGCAGGCCAGAGGTATTAAACCTGAGCCACTTGGCAGGGAAGCTCTCTGTATGGAGTTGCTCTGATCGGACAGAGAGGCAGACATCCACTAGTTACACGTACGTCACCCAAACTATCATATATGGATACAGAGTAAACAGACAACAAACAGAAAATAAAC
>CM049803.1:5429479-5489479 GCA_027422405.1 Ptychobarbus kaznakovi | reverse complement strand
TTGAATTGCAGTCCCTGTGTTTACAGTAACACCAGCCCAGGCCGATGATCCCGGACTCCTGCCGTCTGTGGAGTGGATGCACTGCGCCTCCTAAAGGCCAGAGGAGGAGTCACACATCCAGCCCTCCTCCTCCTCCTCCTTCAACAGCACAGCCAGTTCTCCACTCGCTCCTCACCCCAGCTCTGAGATCCTCTCTCCTCTTAGCGCTTACCATCCGTTTTCTCAAGGCCGGGCTGATTTGAGGAGTTAGTTGCTCGCTCAGAGGAAGCCAGCAGTCAATCAATGCCACAGAAATAGCAGCGCTCCATTAGCAGCCGGTAACTGTAGCTGTGCCTGCCTCTTTTTCATAGTTTGTCATAGTCGAGCTTGCTCTTACCTTGCTTTGATGCTCTTCTCCAGACCTGCGGACCCTTGGGTGTCACTTACCCTCACTGTCCCGTCCCCCCCTCGGTTCCTCGCTGTTTAACGGGCGTCTGCGTCGCTGACCGCCCCCCTTCCACTCCCTCGCTCTTTGTTTTGATGAAACCCAACACCTCAAAGCATCTTTTGTTTTATAAGAGGGCCAGAAAGGGTTTTGTGAGGAAGGCGAGCGAGCGAGTGAGATCCCCACCTGGCATACATGCCTCTCTCTCAAGCGTGGATTATTACAAGCAACATCTGCTCCGGGGTCAGATGGACACGTGGACCGTCCTCGGCGTTTGATGTCGTCTGAGTTCGGATGCTCGGCCTGGCGAGAGGCCACCGTCTGACTGTGTCAACCCAGCGTGCAGATTTACTGTAAAGGCGTCCAGATCCGCACCGCAGGGGCCTGTTGTTAAATGAGCTACATGCATTGTATTGTTACGTATCGCTAAATGCGAGAGTGGAGATGAGAACTTTCCCATGTACGCCTTTCCCCCGCGGCTTAAAGCCAGAGTGCCGAGTGTTTAATGTGCACCTGGCACCAAACACATGTGCACAGACATGCTTTCCAAAAGTGCTGCTCGGAAGTATTTGTGCTGGATGGATTCTGACTGGATGTGCTGCGAGTTTAATTCTATACTCATGCATGCTACATTAGTTCTGATCTGTTCACATCAAGAGAATAGCAAACTCCACCACAACTACAACACAGAGCAACAATACCACCTGGATATCGCTTTCAGACCAATTCAAACATTTCTAATAACATTTCTGATGTCAAGCTTATTACAATGATCTTCAATGATGTTACTGTCAACTAAAACTATTAAACACTTTTGTTCATTGAAATAAAGCTGAACTAAAGTCAAATGTAAATACTAGATGAAAAATTGTAATGTATGACCAAATATAAACTAAAAATGTTAAAGCACTAAAATTACTAAAACTAAAATAAAAGTAAATTTAGTGCTTTTTAAAAATATATTATAATCATAAAAATGACAAACAAATAACAAAATTGCAAAAAAAAAAACTAAAATTAAAATTGAAACTGAAAATGTATTTAATAATTAATGTTAATTATTATAATAATACTATAATAGTAAATAAATAATACTAAAGTAACACTGACAATTAAAATATAAATAAAAAAATCAAAACCTAATAAAAATGACAAAAAAGAAAACTCAAAATATAAAAATAAAGACTACTTCAAAATATGAATGATGCTATAATAGTAAAATAATAGTAAAATAACACTGACACTTATGAAATGGGTCATTTAAAACCTAGTAAAAATTACAAGCACATAACTTAGAGTAAAAATTAAAGCTCAAAATAAAAAAACTAATAATATAATGGCATATAAATAATACTAAAATGACGTCTTAAATGAAGTTAACATAAAATGAAGACCGCACATGGTTTGAATTCAGTTCAAATTCACAGAGTTGCCGCTGTATTATTTGTCATATCACAGCACTGATAGAAGCAGAAGAAATGAAAACTTCTGGAGGTTAAGAAAAGGTCCTGTGCACCACGTGTCGTCACTCTTCAAACGCAGACGTAATCTGTGTTCAGAGCAGGGCCTGGGCTTCTCTCTCTCCCCCGCCGGGTGCTGAGAGATCACGGCATGCTGTATTGCTGTGTCAGGTGTTATTAGACGGCTCCATCACTCTGGTGCTGGTGTCCACTCCAGGGCGGCTGAGGGCCAATTGCTTACACTGGCTACAGTGACAGAGCCGGGGGTGATTGGCAGAGACATGCTCCTGTCTGAGACGGGGGGGCAAACCCTCTGCTGAGCGTTATTCCAGCGGCCTGAAGAGAAGATCTGCACACACTCATGCTCACACAAAAACACCTGCATGTGTTTATGCTTTTGCATGTGTTAGAACAATGCTTTAGTTCATATTCAAACTCTACAGCTGCTTATAATTGGTTAAATTCAACGATAGAAGCTCAGCTGCTTTCAAAAGAGAGCAACTAGAGTACACGTTTCCCAACACAAAGCTGCATTCGTGTTTGTTTTCTACAGCAGAAATGCTGCCGTTCATCACTAAACTATTAAATGATTCCTCAAAACAAAGATTATCGGATTATGTTTTACAAGAAATGCTATTTCAGTCTGTTTACATCTAATATGCTACTTGCCATTTATCTGTAATTATTTGTGTAGTTTACCAGCAATGTCTGAGTGAATATGATTTCACCATCATTTGTTTTGAAATGTTAAATTAAGGTGTTGTATTTTATGGAAATGTATCTCCAGATGTAGAACTAATTGGGTTTGTTCAGTCACTCCTAAAATCTCATTGTTTTGTGTTATTGATTATATATTTCAACTTGAGGGGATTTTATTTTCCCCAAAAATTATAGACTCGACTAAAACTTACTGATAATTTTTGTCAAATTTTAGTTTTTTTTAACACCTCCCAGTGCTCCCAGTCATTCATAGATAAATATATACATAAATACATGTCTCATTATGCTACATTATCATCAAATATTGTATTCAATCTTTGTATCAACTTATTTTCTTATGCACCTCAGTTTTGAGTGAACATTGCTACAATTATCCACAAATAATGCTTTTATTACTGCGTTCATTGGCATATAACCAGTCAGTTCAAATAAATACATAAATAGTTTGAATCCAATATTTGGCAGCACTTAATTTTAGTGCCCTTACTACTATACTTTAATAATAACAATAAATGATGCATAATTATATGCATGTAACTCTAAGCCGAGTTCTCATCCTACAGTATAGAAAGTACATGTAGTTAATCAATACTCAGTACCTGACAAGGACACCATGAAATAAACTATAACTCAATATTTGGTAATAATACAGCACACCAATACATGTATAAGCAGTTTTTGTTGGCCAGTCATTTTTGACGTGGAGCACCGAATTAGGTCAATTATTTTCAGCCCAGCACAAAGTCATCAGTTCAATGTTTCAGTAGTTTAGTTGATGTTGATTAGTCAGATCTGACACTGGTAACCGGACAGGTGTAGGTACAGTGTGCTCGGTTTTCTGATCCGTTTCTTCATGGCTCAGTTTTACATGCAAAGCTTGCATTGGAAGTGGGACATAATTCAGCCAATCAATTCAATCGACTTCCCTCAGACAACTATTGACCACTTATTTTCTGAAGCAATCGTTTCTATTAAACTCCCCATCAGTCACTAACATGCATATGCCATTTTCAATTTACCTTCAGACTTTATACACATTAATTCTAGCGTGGTCATTAAAACGAGCCAGTTAAAATGATTGCTAATGATATTACACTGCTCTACAGATCAATACTATTTCCATACGCTATATAAGTGACGAATACTTCAGAAGAAAGGAAGCTTCGGTTTGATACAAAGCTTGCATACGATAGAAGCGAGGAGCGTTTCATATACAGCCCGAGCTTTCTCTGAATTAGTGTGCCAGCTTCAATCTCAGCATCTTTGCCTTGAGGAGCGAATGTGTTGGAGTCCGTGTTACGATGTACTGATACTCCATCACAGAATAATTCTGTTAAAATAATGATCTTTCTTTGGGCTATGGGCCCTCAGGAGCTGTTCTGCACTGAACGCTACACTCATAAAGCCTTCATTTTTACAATTGGATATTGGAGAACTGATTTTTCCTCAGTGAGAACATATAAGGCTCCTCGGTGACAGGTTGGGGTCTGTTGGAGAGCGTGCACATTACAGAGCTTACATGGTTTGGCGCTCTTAACTGCGTTAGGTTTTGAAAGCACACAGCGTTAGCATGAGGTGAAGGTGTGCAGAGACCCTGTGGAAAGATGAGCGGATCAAACACAAACCCAGCACAAAGTTCCTGCAGTGATCGCTAATAAATAAACACACGTTACCGTTTAAAGGGACAGTTCACCCAAACATGCATATTCTGTCTGTATTTGCTCATTCTCGTGTCATTCTAAACCTGGATGCTGATATATTTGCAGAAGAACACATTAGAGAGATCTTTTCCATGCACATAATTTGTAGTCAATAAAGTAGTCAAATGCAGCTCAATATTCAATATCCCCAGACCTTGATTGCTGTGTAGAGAAGAACTGCATACAGATAGGTAATAATTCCACAGAATAAAAAAAATAGCATTATGGGTTTGAATAGTTATGATATGATTGCATTTTTTTTGTGAATGAATTTGGTATCATGACAAATCAACATTTTTAAACTGTATTTATATACATGCAGTATTTAAGTTACTGTTAATTTAGTTAAGTAGCAATTTATTTAGTTCATAATACATGAACTAATCCCTAGTGTGCTTAATTGTGTTTAATGTGCCCTTGTAGTATACTTCAAAGCTTTAAATAATATTTTTAAAAACTGTATTTGCTGATAAAGTATTTATTGAAAAAAAAAAACACTTAAGTGGTAGTGGTGGTGGTGATTGAGGAGGAGAGAGACCCCCCCCCATGATTGTAAAGCACTTTGGGTGTACAACAATACACAATAAAGCACTATATAAATGCATCATTCATTCACGTGACTTAAAGAGAGACTTTCTGGACTGTTTCTCAACACATTTAAGTACACTTTTAAAAGTGCAATTTAATTATTTCAAATTAGAAGTTTTATTCCAAAGTACACTTTAAGTCAATATGTTTTAATAATCTACTTTAAAGAAGCACACTTATGTCGATGTGTTGGCTAACATATATAAAGCACATATAAAGCAGGGCCGGCTCTAGGCATGGGCAGGGGTGGGCTAAGCCCACCCAAACGTCTGTCTTGCCCACCCAATCAGAATGTAGGTAAAGACAGCGTGACTCATTTTTACGATTTGTGTATTGATTAAAAGCAATCTGAGGCGGGCTCTGTGTTGAGAAGTTCGAGTAAGGGCTGTAGAATGCCCCGACCAATCACAAAATAACACCAGTAAAATTGCAGTATTTTGATTGGCTGAAAGCAACGGCGCGGTTTACACTCACGAAGCAGGCGGCTTCAGTGACAGTCACGGAGAAGCAGACGCTGACAGTCTCGCAAGCGATACAGAGCGTTAAAAAGTCATAGTATTTGCGTGTAAATGCAATGCATAGATTTTTGGTGCCTATAAAGAAGCCTAGTGGCTCCAGCAGCAGTGACCATGGTGTGGCTGCTGTTGCTTCACAAACTCCAACTTCCCCAGCTCCCGCTTCAGAAACACGTCCGACTCCTTCCACCTCAGTCCCCCAAAATCTGTATAATATAAATTTATAAAAATATCTATCTATCCAGAGCAGATACCAAAGTGTAAAAATACTGTATGATATAAATATTATAAAAAAATATATATCTATCTACCACCAACCACAACAACAATTGCCCACCCAGGATATCTGTCCACCCATCTATTTATAGCTGGCAAGAACCGGGCCTGATATAAAGTACTTGATTATCATTTTAACTGTGGTGTGTTATTTCATATGACATTCAAAGTGTGTGTATATATATAAATATACATATATAACACGTACAAAATTGCAATGTCATCCTTACAACTATGTAATTACAAATATATTTAAATACATGGCATACAACTTTCAATAGAAATTACATTAAAATATAGTTTATCATAACAATAACAATGTACTTAAGTCTCACTAAGTGAGTCAGAAACACTCTGAATCTCAGCTAATTGAATTTCATATAAAGTATAATACATTTTCAATTAACATGTTATTTAAATGTCTGAAAGCATTACATTCAGATCACACTGAAGCATACTGTTATACAGTGTATTATTTCTATAATAAATTATCTTTTTAAAAGTATGCTAAAGTGTATTTCTTTTTCGTAAGCAATGTTAATTTATACTTGAAATGTAAAAAATGTATTAGTGCATGTAGAAATAAATATCAACCTATAGAAGTCGTATAAGGTGTGTATTACTGTTTCATGATACCGAGTGCAATATTAACAAACTGAACCTTATTATTAAGTGTTACCATGAATAGAAATTGAACTCGTTATTTAAACAAGAAGTCAAAATAAATCGATTAAACATTCTTACAGTTGCAACAGTAAACACAATGCATTTATCGTCCAGGAATGATTACATTGTAATCCATTGCTGGAAGGTTTTTTTTTCTTAATTCTGATACCACCAACAGATTCTGACCACATTTAATGACCGTCACATAACGCACACGGTCTCTATATTTAAGAGAAAGACTGATTTGCATTTCGCCTCGCTTGATTCAAAACAATGCTGCTGTTGGATTTGCTCGTTGACTTATGTGACTATACAGACGAGCGATTCCAGCACTGATGGCCAACACTGCCAAATACAGTCAAAGACAAACAAAAGCATGTTTGTACTCTCTTGGACCAGGGATAACCTCCACGACCTCAACAGCTCTGTCCTGGCCAGAGACTCGGGGAGAAAACGCCTCTGGAGAAGCTGCAGTCGCTCGATGGCTCAGGAGCCGCGCTGTTAGCTGGCCGCTTAGCACCCGCTCCTTATTTGGTCTGATGGGTGGCAGTTTGATGATTTATAAATGGACTATCGGCTG
The DNA here is from genome assembly GCA_027422405.1 of Ptychobarbus kaznakovi. Taxonomy (NCBI): domain Eukaryota; kingdom Metazoa; phylum Chordata; class Actinopteri; order Cypriniformes; family Cyprinidae; genus Ptychobarbus; species Ptychobarbus kaznakovi. The sequence goes on along the minus strand of CM049803.1, from coordinate 5,482,550 downwards.
GTGGGCCCACAGGAATGGGGAGGACTTGGACAGGGAAGCTGGGGAAGGTGCCAGGGTGCTTTACTAGAGCCGAGGCACATTAGCACAGGCTGGAGCATCTGCGAGCCGAGCGCCGGCTCCTCGCTGCAGGGCCATATGGAGCTGACAGGATGCTGAGCGCTAATTAATTTGACTGCAGAAGACTCTCACAACAAAGAGATGTGAAGTCCACCACCGCTCCTCTCCTCACACACACATGCATACATGCATTCGTCATTATTTATTCACTCTGACTGTCTTCTACATGCTGCCTACCTTTACATCAGAATACGGGGTCTACTGAAAAACAAGATCAACACCATTTTAAAACACAGCTGAGAAAATCATACAGCATATTCACATTACACAGCTCCACACAAGCCAGACGAGTGTCACCGATCTGAGTGTTTTCAGCAGGACAGCAGAATTACATCAGTTATAATAGAGTTTATACTGCAGTGTAGCTATACACTCCTTTTTTGTTTTGAAGAAATCAATTCATTCTTTTATTAAATTGATCAAAAGTGGCATTTTTAAAGTTACAAAAGATTTATATTTCAAATAAATGCTGTTGTTTTTAACTTTCTATTCATCTGTGAATCCTGAAGAATAAAATGCATCACAGTTTCCACAAAAATATTGGGAAACAAACTGTTTTCAACATAAGGGCCATACGCACTGCTGTAGTTCCAGAACTAAAAGTGCAGTACTAAAGTACTGGGACGATTTTACGTTAACTATTTCCCAGTGCAATTTAAAGGGTTGCATTCGCACCGACAGTGGGTACTAAGAAGGGACATAAGGCGGTCGACAGCGACATCGTTTGTGTGCGGCGTTCAACAACGTAAACAAAGAACGTCAAGCGATTGAAAGAATGGAAAGGAGGACTAAGAATCTCCAAAAACAATTAGCAGTGTTACATGTCATTGAGGCTGATAGAAGCACACAACACCGTAGACGAATGCTTCAGATAAATGCCGCTTATAAATGCTCTCAGTATGATACCTTGTTTACACAGTGTTTTAAATCATGGCGGGTGAGGGCGTTTTCGTACGCATTTACCAATCAGTGTACACTTAAGTCACAGATCGTTCCTAGAACTTTTTTAGGCCCTACTCTGAAGTAGGAGCTAATTTAGTTCCTCCAAACGTAGTTCCTGGAACTAAAACCGTTCCTAGTTGTCGCGGTGCGAACACGACAAAAAGTGTGAACACGTGGGTAGTTTGGGTACAATATGAAAAGGTTCCTGCTGTGCGAAATGTTCGGGTAATAATAATCAGAAAAGGTTCCTGCGGTGCGAAATGCCCTATTGATAATAATCAGAAATGTTTCTTGAGCAGCAAATCAGCATATTATGATTTCAGAAGATCATGTGACACTGAAGACTGGAGTAATGATGCTGAAAATACAGCTGCGCATCACAGAAATAAATTACATTTTAAAATGTAAGCAGCTGATATAGATTATAACTAGATAAATAAAGTTAGCAGCCCTTTATTTTACAGTATGTGTACTTCCCTGTACATACATGGTAAATATATTGTACCTACAGGCAAGTGAGCGGTAACCTGAAGTGTATGTACATGGCAACAAATAAACACATGCATGGTAATTAGTTTGTAAATACAGACAAGTGTGGATAAGAACGATCACTTACAGGTAGTGCCCGTCCATGGTTATTAATTAGATTATTTACTGGTACTTACTAATGCACATACATGGTAAATATGTAGTACCTATGGACAAGTGGATACAAGCAGGCACATCTCATTATCCATATATGTAAACTAATAAGACATTACTATACAAACAAATTATATGTACATGGTAAATATGTAGTACTTAAGTGTGGTTAATAACAGGCACTAACATACAGTGCACGTTCATTATAACTAATGCGAAACAATATGTGCTTACCAAAACTTTGACAAATGATGGATATCTGTAAGTTCAAGTCCTCCTGGTGCATGCTTTGGGAGTTGTTTGGGAACACGTCAGTAACTGTGCAGCATTGCATTGTGTTAATACTTAGCAGGCGCAGTCCTTTTAAATAGGGATTTTGACAGGAGTTGCAAGTGCAAATAAGAGTCTGGAAACTACTGTATAACTCCAAAATAAAATCTGTCTACACAATTATTAGGAATATACATCTAAAAATCCCTATTCGACCAACTAGTTAAGAAAATCAGTGTCGTTAAAGATAAGGTAAGTTAACTGCAATGGCACCCATTAATTACTCAATAAGTACTGTACCTTGGTCCATGTTTATACCCCTCAACTTGAGTACCGCATAACTTATTCTGTACGTTAACTAGTACATACACTAGTAAGTACATGGAAATATGACTGTAAAATAAAAGTGCACCATTTTACATAATTACACAGGAATTATCAGTTCTTCAAACGTTGCAAGCCCCGTTGTGGAGAGCAATTCTGCATTAACAGTCCTACACGAGCAATTGAAAAACAGTCCTGTTTTTACTAGGTAAGGTTGGGACTGAAGGTCATTGCACACTGACTCAGACATTGTCATCCGAAATTTCCGCATGTTAAAAAAACGAATACGACCACACGTCGTGTCAATCACGTTTACACACTGCCTCCAAAAATTTGGTCTGTTAATTTTTTGGGGATCAGGTTCGATTTTCTGTGTTTTCGCATCCGTAGCATGCATTTTGATAGGAAATGATGGAGAATATGGAAAAACATGAACATTTCAGACTCAGTGTGCAATGACATTTACCAAGCGTACCGTATAAACCAAGGACAGTATGTGTCGTGTTTGTTACCACATAATAGCAAATGTTGCTGTAGGTGCTATATACCATGTATATACCATTAGTAAGTACAGTGATACTTAATAGTTACCATATACAGACACTACCTGTAAGTGATCGTTATGACACACATTTGTTTGTAAGAACTACATATATACAATGTGTATACCAAGTACAGTATGTGTCTTGTTTGTTACCACATTTTTCTGTAGGTGCTACATATTCACCATGTACATATAATTAGTATGTACAGTAATGCGTCTTATTAGTTACCATATACGGATACTGTAAGGACGTGCCCGTTGTACCCACTTGTCCATATACACTACATATTTACCGTGTATATACATTAGCAAGTACAGTAAATAATCAAAGTAGTTACCATGTACGGGCTGTCACACTCTCTGGGAACCAGGAACGAAGGAGATACTCAAATATAACTTATTTACTTTCACAATCAAACAGAGGAACACATGACGTGTGCAAGCAAACATGGGGCAGAACACACTATAAATAGACAGGACTAACAAGACACACCTGGAACATAATCAAGACACACGGCTGGGACTAACTGAACTAATAATGAACAGGAAACAGGAAGGACCATATATGGGCACAAGAGGAAGGGAGACACAAGACATGGGACACAGGTCAGGCACTACCTGTAAGTGACCGCTCTTACCCACACTAGTCTGTATGTACAAACTAATGACCATGCATGTGACTGTTATCTTATTTGTTACCATGTACATACACCTCAGGTAAGTACCTTGTGTTACCACTCACTTGCCTGTATGAGATATTTACCATGCATGTACCAGAGAAGTACTTTACTGTAAAATAAAGTGCTACCAGAGAGTTTATCAAGACAAACTTTGAAGTTGTAAAAATTGGAAGCTAGAAAAAGTATAAAGCTAGAAGTTATAATATAAGTTACAATCAAATAAATGCAGCCTTGGTGAGCAGAAGAGACTTCCTTAAAAAATATAACAAAACATGGACTGCAAACTTTTTAATGTTAGAGTACACTGAAAAAAGGCGTAGAAACAATTTTCACTCAGAAATGTCTAGTAAATTTCACAAATAATAACAAAAAATCATCAACTAACTTTAAATGTGATTTTTTTTTATAGTATTTTCTTGTAAAACCCATTCCAATAATATTTTACTCAATTTGTTTATTTGTACTTTATGCATTGGTTATATAAATAAAAAATCAGATTTTTATTGTGTCTAACAGAATAAGATGTCCTGGAAACATAAATGTACATAAACGGAGAATTCAGACTATCAAATGTTAAAAACGCATGTACGTGGAGCAGCAGATGTAACAGAGTGAGACACAAACACAAACACGACAGCATCTCATGTCCCCGCAGTGTAAAATACGACTCCTGTGATGTTGGCCTCTTTTTGCCTTATTAGTAGATGTTTGTCCCTTAACTTTAAAATCCCAGCTAATGACATGGGACTTAATTTAACACATCAGTCAGCCACAGATGAAAGGAACACAGTCATTAACACAGACTGATTCATGTTCGTCAGTGTATTTGAGAATGAAAAAAACACATCGGTCCAGTGGAGATGATAAAAACACAGATGTGTTCCTAGCATCTTAAGATGAGTTTTCCTAATCAGATGATTGTGTTAATCACGTCTTACACATGCTTTAAAGTTGCTGCTCCATCACAAGAACAGGCTGAAAACAAACACCGGGGGACAAGCTCGCGCTCTTCACTGAATAAATGCAAGCGGTTTTGTTTGTTCAGTAGTTTGGAGCATCAGAAGCACATTCAGAAGGAATCAAGTTAGTGGCTTTAAAATCAATGAATTATGTAAATCAGCCATGCATAAAGCCTTCATCACTTTAACAGATGAAATGCATATTCAAAAATCATTTCTAATTATTAGAGAAGTTGATCAATTATGATTAATCATATTATTCATCAGAGGGTTTTATCTAAATCAGGGTCATATTGATTTTTTTCATCTTTACTGAGTGCACATTTTTAGTATTATGAATGAGTCGATTTGCTTTCCATCTACTTTGCCAACTGTCTTTGTGAATATAAAGATGATAATTAACTTTGTTTGGAAACAGAAATGGTCTGTTCAGCTCCGATCACATGAAGCAGGTCTGTAATATCTGAAGAATGGAAATTCATGCCATGATAAAACTGATTGGCATATTAAAGTGCCCATATTATGCCATTTATACGGTTCTTAATATTGTTGTTTTGGGAGTCTGCTACAATAGGTTCATATGCATTCAAGGTCAAACAACACTTTAGCTTTCTTAAGTCATGTATTAATATCACCTCATTCTCAAACGATTCGTTCGAAACAGTTCTCAGTTCAGTGTCGCTAAACCCCGCCTTTCTGTGAGTCTCCTCTGCTCTGATTGGTCAGATGGTCCAATCTGCTGTGATTGGTCTACCGTGTTCAGTGCGTGTCAGAAATGATACGCCCATTTTCATAGTTCCATATTTTGAACACTGGATCGAAATTAAAAACATCTATTATTTATCACACTTACAGGTTATGATTCAGTGGAGCCGCTGGTCTAAATAAACTGGGTATTTGGCCATCTTTCAAGAGCGAGTGTTTTGTAAATCCCTGAGATTACACAAGCAGTCGGCCGTACAATTACGTGATTGAGGGCGGGTCAATTTGTTCACAGCTGGCCTAAAACATAGGCGGGCATATGTAACGGTGTTACCCTGTGACGTGGGATTCATATGAGTATATAAAGAATATTCAGAAGATCAGGCCCTTTCTCTGGGAGCATGCAACACAACTCCTTGTTCAGGCTCTTGTTCTGTCCAGACTTGACTATTACAATGCTCTCTTGGCAGGTCTTCCAGCCAGTTCCATCAAACCTCTACAATTAATCCAAAACGCTGCTGCAAGATTAATCTTTAATGAGCTGAAAAGGACACACGTCACACCTCTGTTTATCAATTTGCACTGGCTACCAATAGCTGCTCGCATTAAATTCAAGGCATTAATGTTTGCCTACAGAACCATCTCTAGGCTCTGCACCCCTTTACCTAAATTCATTACTTCAGACTTATGTGCCTCTAGAAGCTTGCGTTCTGCAAGTGAACGACGCATTACTGAACCATCCCAAAGAGGCACAAAATCCCTTTCACAGACTTTTTCATTTACTGTTCCCATCTGGTGGAATGACCTCCCTAACTCAATCCGAGCAGCTGAATCCTTACCCATCTTCAAGAAACGGCTAAAAACACATCTCTTCCATCTTTATTTGACCCTCTAACTCTAGCACTCTCTATTCTAATTTTATTTTATCTAATCTCTCTTCTCTTTATTAAAAAAAAACACAAACATTTGACCCTCTATCAATTGCATATGTATTCTCTAATTGCTAGATTGTCTTGTAAAACTAACACTAGGTTTCATTTGTCTATATTTTACATACTCGTAAAAAAAAAAAAAAGCTTCCTACGTGTTCTGCGTTCGGCTAACCAGGACTTGTAATAGCACTTGCATGTTATTGCTCTTTTGTTGGTTTTGATTGCTTCTATAATGTCCTCATTTGTAAGTCGCTTTGGATAAAAGCATCTGCTAAATTACTAAATAAATAAATAAATATGACCAATGACTCTTTTAAGCTAAAAAGATAATTTTGGGAAACGATAACTTTTATTTATCCTGCAGTTCGGCTTTAAATCTTAACAGATCGTTTACATTCACATACTTGTACAGCTACATTCAGACTGGCATAGTAGAGGCACTTTAACACAGTCTCACACCTTCACCATCATAACCTGAGACCAGAGAGCCTCCAAAAATGGCTAATTAAATATTTGTGACGTATATGCCACCGGTCAATGCTATTTCTTTTAAAGACATCAATACTTTTAATAGGCAAGGACACATTAAATAGTTCAAAAGTGTTTCTATTCACCAAATAAAAAATATTTTGCATGGTTTCCACTTAAATATTAAGCAATAAAAACATAACTACTTTCAACATTGATAATAAGCAGACATAAGCAGCAAATCAGCATATTATAATGATTATATATATGTGATGATATATTATTTTAACAGTCACTTTTGAATAGCTGCATGTAGACACAATGAATAGCTCAACAGCTGTCAATAGCTGTCCAATGACACAAATGCAACTGAAATACATTTGCAAAAACTGTAATGAAATTATTTTAGCCCAATGAAATTGCTCCTATTCTATTCACATCAGGCTCAATATTATTAACATATTCTCTTAAAGAGGACATGACACACAGTTTTGCTCAATCTCATGTTGATCTTGAGTACCTATAGTATTGCATCCTTCATATCTCCAGAGTTTAGTTTTATCATATTTATAATATAAAGATACAGCTTTGCGTCTCTCTCTGAAAACAGCCGAGCTCCTGGAGGCGTGCCGTGGGCGGAGCTAAAGAGTGACGAGCACTTGAGCGCCGATCGCCAACAAAACAAGATTGCCAAGCCGATTTCTCTCAATGCAAGGAAAATATACACATTCATGTGTTTCTGTGACAATTAATAACATCTGATTTAATGCAAATGATGATTCAGGCACATATAGAGATCAAAGTGATGATTCATGTACCACACTAAACATTGAAGGAATATTTCACACACAAATGAAAATTTCATATAGACGAGTTTGTTTCTTCATGGGAAGAGATTTGGAGAAATGTAGCATTGCATCACTTGCTCATCATTGGATCCTCTGCAGCGAATGTTTAGAGCTGTTTTGGCTCGTAAATGCTGCTTGATGTGCGCAGATTTCTCTCCTGATTCAGATCAGACCACTTTTTCACTGGATGAAGCGTTATTATGAATTATGGACTTGTATTTTAGTTAAAAACGTCTTAATGCTGGATTTTTTCAGCTTTTCTCTTCTCCAGATGTTAACTGATGGACTGGAGTGGTGTGGATTATTGTGATGTTTATATCAGACTTTCATTCTGACGGCACCCATTCACATTCACTGAGACATTTCTACAAACCTGATGAAGAAACAAACTCATCCACATCTTGGATGGTCTGAGGGGGAGCACTGTTCATTTGTGGGCGAAATACTCCTTTAATGTTGATTAATATAGAAGTGTCAGCTAATCATCTAGTCTGATCACTGAGAGATCCTGAGTAATTCAAAAACAGAAATATATCAGGCTGAAACTAAGTCTCCAATATATCTGACAGCTCCCCATCTTTAGAGAACAGAAGGGCTTTAATCTGGTGAAGAGTGAGCACTTATGAGCCTCTATGAAGCCAGACTTCAGGCCTGTGTGCTTTATTTCTCATATTGCTGCTGGATTGTGGAGAGGTGAGAGATCCCAAATCCCCCTCAGGACGGCTCGATCTCCTCAGACCCGTTACAGCAGCACAGGCTTTAGCTCAACTCATATGAATTGGAATTAACGCCTCGTTTCCTTCTTCCCCTGAATCAAGCAAAAAAGCCAAAGTGAGCACCAGAGCGCATGTGAATCACAGCAGCTTCCGCCTCTGAAACGCCCCACGACTCACTGAAACGACATGGAAAGAGTTACGTCCCGATGAGGGGATAAACGCATGAAGAGTGTCTCACTCGAGTCTGTCCTATGATAGCGGAGTCCATGCTTCTTACACAATGCTGAGAAAGCATCTCTTTACCATTACTGTAAACGCTCTAAATGAAATACATTCTACACTGAAAAAAATGTATTGTTGTACAAACACCTTTCTCTCAGAAATTGCAGGTAAATTTTACACACACAAAACAAAGTAAAAATAAGCAGCAAGCAACAGTCAATTAAATGTGAATAAATAATATAGCTATTGTTCATTCCACTATGGTTTTAGGGAACAGATGTGACTAATTGGTTAGTTTCCCAGTGATGCATCGTACTATGGTAGTTTATCTGCGAGTTAAGTTGTTATGTGAGTTTAACAAATCACTGGTCAAAACGTTCAGATGGGTCTTTAACCATAGGACTCAACCCAGGAAATGTTTGCTATATAAAGTCAATAGAGTAGTTCACAGAAAAATTATGAACATTTGCTGGTTCGTCTGGCCAGAGGAGAACAACCCCCCCCCAACTGAGACTGGTTTCTCCCAAGGTTTTTTCCTCCGTTCTGTCGCTGATGGAGTTCAGATTCCTTGCCGTTGTCGACTCTGGCTTGCTTAGTTGGGGACACTTCATTTCCAGCGACATCATCAACTTGATTGCACAGATACTATTTAAAGGGGTCCTATTATGCTTTTTCACTTTTTGAATTTGAATCAGTGTGTAGTGAATATTTTTGGACATACAAATATCTACAAAGTTACAAATCTCAAAGTCCACCCCAAAGGGAGATATTTAGTTTTTAAAGAATCCCTTTTCAAGAACTACAACGAACGGACTACAAACGTTTGGACTACAAAGTTGCTTTCCTGTATTTGTGACATCACAAAGATAGATCCCGCCTATCCAGGGGGGGGGTTATGGTGGAGCTTGGTTGAGCACTGCTGCAAAATATTTTCCTATTTAATACTGTAAAGCAGCTTTGGCACAATCTGTATTGTAAAAGCACTATATAAATAAAGGGGACTTGACTTGACATATACGGTACATTTTTTTTAGTGTTACTAGTAACCTGTTATATGGCATAGATATTTATGGAGTGTATATATATATATCATCTGACAGATTTTGATGACTGAGAGGATCATTTTGAACGTGACACTCACACAATGAACGAACGCTTACAGGTTGTGAAGAGTACGATAATTTTAATAGGAATCAACTCATCAGTTTTGATTACATTGACATATGTGTCCCTGGAGCACAAAAGCAGTGTTAAGTCGCTGGGGTATATTTGCAATAGCCAAAAATACATTGGATGGGTCAAAATTATCCATTTTTATTTTAATGCCAAAAATCAATAGGATATTAAGATCATGTACCATGAAGACATTGTAAATTTACTACCGAAAATTAATAAAAAATAATGTATTATTAATATGCATTGCTAAGAACTTCATTTGAACAACTTTAAAGATGATTGTCTCAATATTTAGATTTTTTGCACCCTCAGATTCCAGATTTACAAATATTGTCCTATCATAACAAACCATAACATCAATGGAAATATTATTTATTCAGCGTTCAGATGATGTATAAATCTCAATTTCCAAAAATTATGACTGGTTTTGTGCTCCAGGGTCACATTTAGTCATTCAGCAGACACTTTTATCCAAAGCGACTTACAAATGAGGACAATGGAAGCAATCAGAATCATCAAAAGAGTAATGATATGCAAGTCTCCGTTAGCCTAACGATCAGCAAGATGTGAATTCAGTTATTGTGCAAATGTGCCAAAACATGCAATTTGTTAAAACACGCTGTAAAAAACATTAAAATTCAAAAAGTTGTTTCAACTTAAAATAATTTGTTACCCCGCTGACTTAAAATGTTTAGTTTAGTCAACTAGTTACTCAATGTTTATTTAAGGGAAAACTGGAATATTTTAGTTGACTAAAATACAAATAATAAGGTAACAAATTATTTTAAGTTGAAACAACTTTTATTTTTTTTTAAAGTGCAGTTGTTTACGATCTTCTCAACACTTGGCTCACTTCTTAAAAACTCTTCACACTGTTCTCCTAACCAACTTTCAGCTTGGTGCAGAAGTTAATTTCCCATCCAAATGCACTAAAACACTTCATACGTGTCTCAAATCAAATCATTTTGTGCGGGTTGTGCACGTGGCCTTCAGTCATGTGGCAAAACTAAAGCGTTTTTTCTGACAGCATTCATTCACGCACGCATGCCGTGGCTGATGGAGAGCGTGATCTCCCGCGGTGTTAAAGTTTGTTTGGCTCATTTGCACTCGAGAGCTCGCGTCCTCAGACTTGTGTCCACTACTATGTGTACGTTTATGCCGCTCCTCATGCTAACATCGCCTCATAAAGAATAAATCACCCGTTTTAAAGGACTACTGCTGCTGATTCGGCATGAAAACCAGTGGAAATTGGCTATATATAGAAGTTAAGTAGTTTATTTTTACATGTGCTTTTTATGGATTTTTGTTCTGCTCATGTCGAGAGGCTGAGGAGCAGAAGGCCGTTCTCCACGAGGGCCAATAAAACACTTATTTCTGCTATCTTTAACATGCTGGGAACGTCCCGGGCCTTAAACAAATGGAGTACAGCGCTGGAGAAATGATTAGCTGAATTTACGACGTCCACCCAAAGGAGCAGTTCACTCCTCAAATCCGGTTTCACTCGCATGACAAGCAGCGCTGCCGCTCACGAGCGTGCTTTCTGAAGAAACGTTTAACTTTCGACAGTTTAAACTCATACTGGTTAAGACATCTTATTACCATTTTATCTACGGTGACACTTTAGAATAGGGAACACGTATTCACTAATAACTACGAATATTACCTCAACAATTTCCTAATTTGCTGCTTATTAATAGATACTAGGGTAGTTGTAAAGTTTAGGTGTTGGGTAGGATTAGAGATGTAGAATAATGCATTAATATGTGCTTAAGTACTGCTAATAAATGGCTAATATTCTAGTAATATGCATGCTGATAATAAACTAGTTGAGACCTTAAAATAAAGTGTTGCCTTGTTTACTTATGCATCTGCTTTCGGGCGAGACTGAGGCAGTCATTCAAGTAGCAGCGACTGACAAAAAGTACAGCGAGTAACAAATACGCCATAAGCGAGCAGCTCTTAAGAGAACGAAATGTGTCGATGTGGATGATTGTGTGCTTGCAGCAGAGCCACACACACACCGTCTGACCCGTAATGAATGATCTCTCGGAGACTTTAGGTTTGGACTTGAAGAAAACAGCTTTTCAAGACTGGGAATCAGTCAGGCATGCGTTTATTTACACAGTCTTAACTGTTCATTTGATAAGTAAATGATCTGCGTGCTTGTAGAAGTGATCTAGAGCAGCTGCTGGAGAAGAAGAAGAGGGACGTCACGTCGCTCGTGTGTACAAACACTTACACAAACACACGTGTGCGCTCAGAAGATATCTTATGTTCACGTATATATGCACTAGATAAACCCCTTCAAAAGTCACCATTTATATTATCAGCTTTAAATGGTTTAGCTGCAATAAAAATACACTGTGTTTTGGGTTACAAAACCAGTTACACAACTTATTTTGTATATAGCATAATTTCCTATATTTTAAAGTGCATTTGTTTTTGAACAAGAATATTTATTCATTTATATTTATTTATATAATTTGCTTATAAATTGTTATATATTTATTTAACTTTAAATTGTTAGTGTTACAGTGTGGTCAAACTACTTGTAATTGTGCATTTATTTGTTTATTTCAACTTTTTTATATTTGTAAGTGCATTCAATTTTAAATGAGAACTTTATTATATTTATTTATTGACATATTTTCTTTAATTTGTTAGCGTTACAGTGTGGAAATGCTGCAATAAAAATACACTCTATATTTTGCGGTTCAAGTTTCAATAACTACTTTGTATTTTGCATTTATTCATTTAATATTATGTTTTTTTTTTTTTACTTTTTAAAATCCATAATTTTTGAAAGATAATTTATATTTGCTCATTTATATAATTTGCTTTACATGTCTTACAGTGTGGTTCAGGTGCAATAAAAATGCAATATATATTTTACAGTAATGATATTTGTTGGGTTGCATCTCCAGCTCCATAAACTACTTTGCATTTTGCATTGCATTCACTTTTGAATGATAACTTGTAAAGATGTTTGACAGAATACCATAACCTGCTCTGAAACTTACTGGCGACGTGTCTAATTTCAGCCACAGATACTGATTGTTTTCAAGCACTTTTGAATGAACTCAGTTTGCTTAACGCGTCACACTGAGTGAGGCGCTCTGAGAAACGGACGCTTTTACGGTAAAGGCCAGCTGAAGTTTATGCATGCTCTCTGAGTTATAGTTTACCGTCTGCAACTCATTCATCAAGCGCTACGCGTTTCTCTAAGCTTCATTATGAGAGGTTGAAATAAATCAATGCATATTTACAGAACATATGTTACCGGAGCAGGACTCAGGTCCATTAATGAATTGAGAGAGTGAGGATTCATTACAGTAGAGATGTCAAGCGCACTTCTATGCAAATGCCCGAGAAACACAAACGCCAGGCCTGTACATCATCGAGAAGGTCACTTAAAGAAATTGAGTCCGCAAATGCGGCCGTATGGCTGACCTATCCATTTTAGAAATCATAACTTGTTTTCGATAAAGCCACGGCAGCGCTCAGATATGTGGCATTCATTATGTCCGGGAATATCTATTGGATTAAGACCACGGAGGTAAGTGGTTTGCCATTCCTTTGACAAATGCCCATTAACTTCCTCCGGACGCTCCTAAATGGCCCCGTTTAATTGGCCCTTGATGCTGAGGCTCCAATTAATAATCAATGGTGTCAAGGGAACTTGGTCCGGTTTGTGTTTCAAGCCATAAATTATATTCATATTTATTCTAAGTAGATCTTTATTGTAATTGGCATGTTATTAGAGCGGGAGCTTTTAGTCCGTATCCCAGTAATTCAATTAAAAGCTGAAATATAGATCCAGCTCGGATAAACAAACAAGCGCACTGTAATATGACAGAAAAGCAGAGACGCGTCTCATTATTTTTGGCCTCTCTTCAGAAGATAGACGCGCTCGCGAGATCTGCGGAGCGAGAGAAGAAAGACACCTCATCCATCTGCCGTCCCTCATTGCTTTGCTTGGATAATCAGAAATAATAGAGTGACGGAGCGAGAGAGCCGCTCTTAACTTCACTCTCCAGTCTGAAGATAATCCTAAGCTGCTTTACTTATCAGTGGCAGGAATTTAGCACATTACTCTTGATAACGCTCAGGGTTCAGAAAACGCACAGACAGACTGCAGGAACGCCTGGGTTTGGACCGAAAAACCTCAAACACGCTGCTCTCTCTCTCTCACTAGTGGACTGACACATGCATCAACACACGTCATTTACAACACATTTCATATTTGCTGGAAATCATCAATTTCTTGATAAATATTATTTTATTCATTTAATAAAAAAATGAAAGCGTTTTCTCATCATCATTCATTCTATAACATTATCTCTTTTGGATCAAAATGACAGACATTTCTGTTGTACTATTGATGGTCTCACTTTATATCAGGTGTCTTTATACTACACTGTAAAAAAAAAGTAACATTTATAGTTAAAAAATGGCAGCTGTGGTTGCCAGAATTCACCGTAAAAAATACGGAAATAAGATTTTAGGTTTTACGGTTTTAACTTAATTTTACAGTTAAATACCGTAATTTCATTAACTGATATAATGTTAATATACCAACCTATTGAAGTGCTGAAATCTGTTTTGTAGCTTAGAAATACCACCAAGAGCAGGAGGTGATGAGAAAGTAACATGATGATGCAAAGCCCATCAAAGCAGCTTTTAAATATTAATATATATAGAAGGAGCACAGCGTCATTCACACAAACACTAATCACCATCATGGTAACACTCAATAAACTGAAATATGCAATAAACATTAATTTAACAGCATTAGACATACAACATACAACCCTAATAAACAAAACTGATAAGAAAAAACTAAGAAACAGTTATTCCAAAAAACAAATCTATGTTTTTCCCTGTAAATTTTACAGGAGCTTACCGTTAACCATTTAACAGTATTTTACTGTAGCATTTTCACAGTTATACCGTTAATACCAAGGCCATTTTTTGCAGTGTATGTACTTTAAGAAAACATAATACATCATTAGATACAATGTACTTATTGTGTTCATATTGAGTTGCAAACACTTCTGCTGCTAGTTGAGGTGGGAGACGGGGAAGGCACAATGGCCATTCAAAGTGCTTTACATAAAAGGACGTAAAATAATCATATAAAAAAATAATCACAGCAATAAACCAGAAATTAAAAATTTATTTAAAATGAATTTGAAACAGTTAGAAATAAAATGAGTATACATGAAATACAGTGCAATCAGTTGGGACGTAGCGCAGCGCTCATTCAACAAATGCACAGCTAAACAGATGAGTTTTGAGTCTGGATTTAATGTTTTAGCACATCTGATCTCTTCTGAAGCTGATTCATAATAGCTAAAAGCGGACTCCCCTTGTTTTGTGTGAACCCTTAGTATTTCTAACTGACTCGATTCCACTGATCTGAGTGGTCTGTTAGGTTTATATTCAGTGATATAATGTATTTAGGTTTGAGTGCTTTATAAATATAAAAGTATTTTTAGCTGAAACTTCAATAAAAAAAACTGAAATTTTGCTATTGAAATAGTAAAATGATGGTGAAATATTAAAATTTCTATATAAAAGGCTTTTAAAAAGTAGTAAAAACAAAAGAGGACAGTATGGTAAAAAAAAAAGTTTCCAAGACAGAAGACAAAAAGAATTAAAGATCTGTTAGTTTCAATAGAAAACAAGCCCACTGCACATAAAAGTGTCTGTAGTTGAAGAAAGAGCTATAAACACATTCACACATTCAGCCGCTCTGCATTTCCTTTCACCCGTGCTGACATATTCCAGCATAACTCATAAACGAAACACAACACGTTAAACGGGGACCAGTTTTGGATCATGAAGCATGTGGTCTTGAGCTAGTCCTCGTGTTTGTCTAACACTAATAAAGCTACACACTGGACATCCTTCTGTTTTCACAAGTTCTTCTGCTCCGTTTTCCTTGGCAAATACATGAAATGTATGCGGCCAAGTGCAATTCAACACCAGATGTATATATTACTACCTATTCTCTGCTTTTTCCATGAAATCAGTGTCTCAGAAAGACGTATTGCTGCTTAAAGTCTCGATAAACGTGCAGACAGCAAAACGGCTGAGCTGACGTTAAGTACTCTGATGAAATATTTCCATTCTGTTCTAAGTGAGTCCTTATAACTTTAATAACCAGAAATTCGCAGACACCAACATATGTATTTATTATCCAGAACGAGACAGGCTAAACAGTGGCAGTTGCTGTGCGTATAGGAACGGATGGCAATATTTTAGTTGCGATAGAAATCAGGGAATGCTGGCGGAGCGCGTGATTTAGCGAGTTTGGCCGCGCTGCATGCGGTTCAAGGAGGCTTACAGATTTATCATTCGCTGAACTTTTTACTAGACTCTTGCCTTCTCCAGAAACAACAACACAGGTATTTAACCTGCTCCGTGTCAGTCCTGTGCCGAAAGCTGACATTATTCAGCGGGGGAGTAAGCGAACATTTGTTTATTTTCTTTTCAGCTGAAATGGATAAAGTCTGTGTGTTGGTTTTCCAGGAGGAGGAGAGCGGTTCACGCAGAGGTTACAGCGAAGCCCTTTCACATGTCCCCACTCTAACCACTGCTTTAGTTCAGAGACAGTCCGCTGGTTGTTATTCTCTTACTCTGGAGAATTGAGAAGTGTGGGCGAGGACACATGGGGATGTGTGTCCTATGTGAGGTACCAAAAAAAAAACACTCTTGAACAACTTCATGCTTTCTTACTGAAGCGTAAAACATTGAACTTTTTTCACTGTAAAACTATTCTGTAGTGAAGAAAAACTGTTAACACTTTTACGGCCACATTTACTGTAAATTTTACTTTAATTCACAAGCAAGACAATTTGAATGTAAACCAGTAAATTCAACAACGCACACTGCTATTACAATCTGTTTTGTACATTTAATATACTTACAACCACCTAAATAATAATGCAGGAGGTAAAAGAGAAAGCCACATGAAGAATCAAAGCTCATCACAAGTAGCTTCGCCACAAGCAGAAGTTTATACTAATATATAGAAGATGCTCAGAGTCATTAATGCAAACACTAAACACCATCATAACAACACACGTGATACTTAAACAATGCCATAAACTTTCATTAAACCACAGAAGATGTAACAAAGCCCAAATGTAACAAAAACATGATTATTTAAACAAAATACTTTTAAATGTGGAGCGTCACGGAGGGAATTACGGGAATATCAGTTTACAGTTTTTGACTGTAAATTATACATTGATTTGTTCTCTTTTACTTCTAAAAACTGTACAATTAACTGCATTTTACTGTAAAATTACATGAAATGTCTGGTTAGATCTTGTACAGTTTTTTCCCTGTATATAGCACAGGAACTTTCTGTTAACCTATTAAGATGTTTGTTTATGTTTTTACAACTTGTTACAGTTAAAATTACAATATTATTGTACAGTGCACTTTACAATGAGGTTGCATTTGTTTGCATTATTTAAAGTGTTTTACGAGAAGTTAACATGTCAATATTTACTAATACATGCAGGTTTGATAAAAGTACATTTAAGACTTTTCAAGACTAAGAACATGTAAGGATTGAAGGGAACACAATACTTCAGTATGGTCTCCAAACGAAAATGTCTAGAAAGAACCCAATGTGAAACACTTCAACGTTTGAAGATACAAACAAACTCCATTACTTGTTAAATTGATTTTACTAAAAAAAAGACTTGAAATGTACCATCTGAACACTGCACAAAGGGATATTCTTCCTCAGTAAAGATGTCTGAAGTGTCTAAAGAATCTTAAATTAAGATGCATTTACTTGAGAAGCAAAATTATATGAGATATACAAATGTGTTTTTTGAGAATGTGATGGATCAGCCATAAGCTTTAGCAAAAATCACATCAACAAAAAAAATAAGTCCATAGCCACAAACAGGGGGTCAGAGTGAAATTGTTAGGGTCTTTAATAACTCTTGCTTACGCAAGGGAAACAGACTTCAGACATCTTCTTGATGACAAAAATAAGGTGAAAAATCAAATGTTCATCAAAATACAATCCCATTCACATGGACACAGTTGGAGTAGCAAGAGCCATATTACATTGCTCTAGCCTCTCAAACTCACAGAGGACAAACTACAACACAACCTTACCAGAGCAAGCAGTATCACCAACCTCCCTCTAGACAAGACATACACTGAATTTAAAGGAGGTGGCCAGCACCATTTAAGAAAAAGGGAAGTAACTAAAAATTACAATTACACACAGACATGAACCACACAAATCCTGGAATTAACATAGTACATTCAACTAAAATTAGAGCCATGGATAACTTTAGTTAATGTAAATAGCATTATGCCAGACAAAAATCACATTGATCAAGACATCACATTTTCCAATGTTCCCTCCAACTAAGCATAGTTGGGGCAGTCATGGCCTAAAAAAAAACCTTGGTAACCCAAGGTTGTGGGTTTGAATCCCCTCTGGCAAGTGTCCACGACTTGAGACCCTTGGGCAAGGCACGAACCCCCAACTGCTCAATGTCGGCTGCCACCTCATGTATTGCGGATGGTTAAATGCAGAGAACACATTTCACTCCTCATTATACTCTGAAATTGTGTATGTGACAAATAAAGCTCATCTGAGCTTAATTTCTATAATTATTCTATAGTTGGTACATAATTCCTTCAATTAAAACAACCAACTTCCTGAGAACCCTGTTAGACCACACATAACACAACGGTACATTGTATTATCCTATTTTTTAATCAGTTGTTTGTTCAATTTTAGTCACCTTTCAAGTCAATTTCCATTTTAGCTTTAAGCCAAATAACCAAGCCAATAGTAAAAATGAAAATAAAGATAACCTGCCAAAAATAAACAAAGCAAAGATAGTCTGTAGAAGATATTGTGGCATGCATCACACAGAGAAATTTGAAAACAAGTACAATTAAAGGAGAAAAATATATTCTAATGGGCATTCTTATAATTATTTCCAAGAATATTTGTTTTAAGACAATGTATATTTTTTTCTGTGGTTATAAAAAATTTAAGATCATTTAAAACTTGACCTAAATCATGGGAGGGTGAAATATATTTTTAAAGACAAACAACATCATTTAAAATGACTTAAAGGGGTCATGCATTGTATTATATTTGGTGTAAAAATGTTGACATGCTTTATGAAAAAAACACATTATATTTCAAATACTGTACATTATTGCAACCCTTCTCTCAAATGCTGAAAAAAACACATTGGCCATACCCAGAATTATGATTGGCCGAACACCACAAGCCAGAGAGGGGAACAGAGTATCACAGAATTCTATGTGTTTGCACACAAGCCGCAGTCACAAATGTGACCCTGTCTCTCTCTCTCTCTCTCTCTCTCTCTCTCTCTCTCTATCACAACACACACACACACACACACTAAATCACAAATACAATAGAAAATACATTACAAATCATCTGATTCACTTTTAAAGTATGAATTGAATAGCCTTCGTGCATAGCCAGCCTAAAATGAAACCATAAAATGCGTTGCAAAATATGACGCTTTTATGTGTTCTGTGCGATATGTGTGCAGAGTTTTGGGACATAGGGGGGGGGGGGGGGGGTACCAATATGAAAAAAAAAAAAAAACTTTATTGTTTGCGGCTGATTTTAACAAGCCACCAATAATAAAAAAAAACTAAAAATAAACAAAGAAGTTTCATAATTAAAGAAGTATTAAGACCAATTACTGTGGTTATAAAAACAGTAGAAACACCATCATTTAAAATGACCAATATAAAAAAACAATGTGTCAGTTATTTATATAATCACAAATAAATCACAAATGTTTCCACTTTTAACCATTAAAACCATTAAAATATGTAAAAACAATATGATTTATTGATTTTAACAAGTCCCATTATAATTTATATAGTTTCCAGTACAACTATTACTAATTCTGTGATGGTGTCTATTGTTTTTTTGTCTATTGTTTTTTTTGTCCACATTACATGTTATAAATGCTTGTAAAGGTAGCCATAGGCCTGGTCATTGCTGTTGTTTCACTTGCAGGACGATCATATCCTTGTTTAATATGCTATTGACAAAACATTTAATTCAAATATCTACTTAATTTTTCATTTTTGGCCACCTTGTTGCTATAGATGACACAGAATCTATAATTTCCTCAACAAAAAACATGTGGACATCACAACCCTTACAAAAATTAACCACAGTTATCGTAATAACACTACTTAATTTCCTTTTGTGTGATTTCTGAATGCTTGAGACCATAAAATCAACCAGACAACCAAATTACTGCCATAGGTAACTGTCTAGAGCTACAGTTGTAATTTGTAAACAATACAATTCAACTACAATTTATTTATTTGTTTACTTTTATATTTATTAAAGTATTTTTTTTTACCCCCTATGGTAGGTGTATTTATAAATTTTTTTCACTTTCATAATATTTGAGGGAGGGGTTAGTCGTGGCCTAACCCAAAGGTTGCGAGTTCGAGTCTCGGGCCGGCAGGGATTGTAGGTGGGGGGGGGAGTGAATGTACAGCGCTTTCTCCACCTTCAGTACTACGACTGAGGTGCCCTTGAGCAAGGCACTGAACCCCCAACTGCTCCCCGGGCGCCGCAGTGCTCCGGGTGTGTGTTCACGGTGTGTGTGTGCGTTTTCATTACTGTGTGTCAAATCTTAACAATGATTCATAATTGCATCTACTTTCGTTGGTCAAAATAAAGTACTTTTGCTTTCGCATAGAAACACACAGCGTCTCCCTGACATTCTGCAGCAACACGACTGCGTTACTGAAACCATGCCTTCTTTCTTTGCATGAACATTTGGGAAATATTGAAAATTTTGCATTACGCAAATATTTCCACATCGTGATGTAGACATGTGGGGGCGTGTTTGAATGAGGCGTTTCAGCCCGGTCTGGATCAGCCTTCTCTTTTAGATATAATAAATCCTTTTGTGGGAGTCTTCGAGCTTTGTAACTCTGCAGATCTTATACATGCACAAACAGCTACATAACACACTAAAGGAAAGGAAAACAAGAAATCACATCATATCACCCTTTTAATATTCTTAAATGGGCCTGTGCTAACATGATGCGTAGTATTTTATTAACTACTTATTAAAAAAAAAACATTTAATAAACATTGTAAAGTATTGTTTGTTCATTGGTAGTTGTGTTAGTTAATGCATTAACTAACATTAAGCAATGGGTCTGTATTGTAAAGTGAGCTTTGATCAGCTTATATGAAAACAAATATTGTAATGATTTTCTGTGGCATAAAATGAATAAAAAATTATAATCTAAATACCTAACTTTGTAATATTAGCATAAGTACTCCAAAAAAATGGAAATAAAATAGTTTTAAAAATGTTTTAATTGGTTGAACCAAGTCTAAACTTAACTTGCTTAGAATAAACTTTAAACATAATTATTATAAATAATTGCATAGAGAAACCCCACATTTACATTCTCCTCTGAACAATATCTTGTCCATTATCATGCAGGTTTGGGTGACAGCAACAGAGCGACTGCGAGTCAACAGGACACTCCTCGGGATGACGTGGGAAACATTAGCGACTGTCAGGCCGAGCTACAGAGAATTCACATCACGCCAAACTCTGTTTAGTAATGGAGAATTCAATTAGGGACATTGAGCGAGGAGAGTTATTTCCCAGGGGCCTCCGCAGCACAGCGATATTCAGATTTCATTGTCAGCGTCTTGTGACTACAGACAGAAGCTTCAGTCTGAGCTGCTGAGAGCGCTTCAGATGCTGGAGTTTCCAGGTAATTTCATTGTGGCTTTGGAAGGTGTAGAAGTCACTGTGTCATTATGAGCATCATACTTGTCTCCCAACTTTACAAAAGTTAATAATTTGACTTTTCCAAAATTATTGTAATGCATTGCAATCCCCAGCACACTGCAGCATGGTCTATTCCGCATTAAATAATGCTGAAATAACCAAAATAATCTTTGTGAATATTTTGAAATATATACAGTGAAAATATTTGGTGTAGGATTATTTACAAAAACAAAATCCCTGAGAAATGACTAGTAAATTTCACAAATAATTACAAAGAAAAAGCAGTTAATACATTGAATTAAATGTGATTTATTTTAAAGTAATAAGATTAAAATATACTTTAATTTATTTACAACTGAAAATAAATATTAACAGAGATTTAAACTATATTTTTAAACTCAAACATTTGCTTCATGAGACAATAATGTATATGTTGAATTTACAAGGAGGACACGGGCATCCTTATATTTTAACACAATTTCCAGTAATTCATTTTTTATTAATTTGAGGCACTAGAACATCGAGACAAGAAACAGCTTTTTTTCCAAAATGAACAAATAGCACACCTGTTTTTATAGTTCATATGTTGTGTATGCCACCTGTGCAACAGCCAAATAATACAAATATACTTATGTTAATGCATATTAATATTCATGACTACATATTTTATATACAAATATGTAGTTATATTTTATATAATCTGTACATAAGTACATCTATATATCTATTATATATAGAGTATAAAGGCCATCTACACTAAGTCGTTTTTTTATATCTTACCTAGTTTACCAAGTACAAAATAAAAAAAAAATACATACATTTTTAAAAAAAAAAAACATTTTTTTTTTTAAACGCATTCATTAATATCCAAACACTATATCCAGGACATGTTCCCCCTTATATTTCAGTCAACTTCTAATTCATTTTTTATATATTTTACGCAAATGTATATGGTGTTTTGGTCAAAAGTATTATGTTAGTGAAGTGAGTCAGTACAGATGCCCTCTCAAAAAATAAAAAGTGATGTAACTGAAGAATGTCTTATTCATCATCCATGACAAGCGCAGCATTTCCACATGTGTAGATCGTGAATTTCAGGACTGAAACATCATTGCTAAGAACTAATTCACAGATTCTGTTGATAGTATTAAAATACCATGGCTGCACCTGTTCAGATCTGAAATCCGACCGTCAGTTGACATCTCATGGACTGTAATAGCTTAACCAGTTCAGTAGCCAGCGGGTCATAAATCCAGCCTCCTAAAGATGTTACACATGCAACCGAGACGCAGACAAATCAATTGATACTTTTACAGCTCAATCTTAAAACTCCATGAAAATACTGTGGGACGGGAATCCATTCGGATGAACTTCCCATGCGATCTGACAACCAAGTGAACAGATGAAGTTAATAAAATCACATTTTAGAGCTGCAGAGGTGTGCTAATTGAAATCTTAATCAACTGACTGAAATCGAATTTAACGTTAATCAAGTTGGCTGGAGAAACTGGATCTTCCTTGGAGAATAACAGCCATCAATATCATGACTGAAACATGCACATTTGCCTAGGAGCGTCACGCTCTTATCAAAAAGCAGAGATGAAACAACAATCAAGGCCTCGTGGAAGATTACGCGAGCATGAGAAAGCCTTTCGCAACACATATTAAATGACAAGAGACGTGACACATTCAGACAGACTTCCGAGATTTATTCTGAAACGTAAGCAGATCGCATAGCCCTCTCTGAGAACTGTAAACTCTGCTCACGCAACATATATAATGCATGTAACCTGGCGATTTAGCCGTGCATCACTGAAGCGCACTGCAAATGTCTTCTGACACCAGGTCAGATCGTATCTGATGGCTGCGGTGTACTCATGCCAGTCGGTGGGCACATCTGACGCCGGGCGCTTTGGCTGGAAACTCGTCTTCCGCTCTCAATGACACGGACCAAAGTCTTTTTAATGAAGAGCGACTGGTCATCTCGCGTGTGATCTGAGCGCAGCTGCTATCAGCGGTGCTTAGCCCGTGGTTTCTGCAACTCTCCGAGGAGCCCGAGGTCGACCGCCGCAATGCCCTTCGCCAGAACAGTGGGCATCGGCTCATTAAAAAAACGCAGCAAAGTTGACGGCGAAAGTCCTTTGTGATGTCGCTCAGAGTTTTTTTTTTTTTTTTTTTTTTTGGCTAAGTTTTGACTGAAGCTCTTTTTTTGAGTAGAGACGGGGCAGGGGGACACAACAGCGACCATATGTTCAATGTGACCCTCATTATTCTCAATTAGGGCAGCCATCCATGCAATGGTCTTGCTGATAACAGTCCATAACACCTTTGGAGGGAGCCCCGCGCATCTCTCTCCGCTGCGGAGAATGAGGCTGATTCCTGGAAGGCGTTCAGCGGGATTGGGGGGCGAAGGCCCCTCGGCGGGGCGTCGCGATGGATGACTTGATTGAGAATAATGGGGGTCACATTGAACAGCTGATGTGAGGGGACTAACCTTATGCCTACTCGTTAATGACATTACCGGTTAACGGCACCATCTCTCTTTTTGTCTACGGGATGAAACACTAGAACAATATTGTTCAAGGTAGCGCTAACGGCCTGATCGTCTCTGTTGGCTCGGCGCTGACAGGCTGACATATGAATCGGGAAGGTGACCCTTCAGGTCGGGGTGGGAAGTGCAAGAAACATGCCACGATATTAGAAACTCATCTCTGACATAAAACAGAAATTATTTTTAAGGGGTTTTAAATGTAACTTTCCCCCCAAGATTATTACATGCAATTTAAAGTTTTAACCAACATAAAAGTAGTCAAGTACCGTTCAAAATATTTTTAAAGAATTAGATTAAATATACAGCAAAAACAGTAATATTGTGAAATATTATTTACAATGTAATGTATTTATGTGATCAAAGATTAATTTTCAGCATCATTACTCCAGTCTTCAATGTCACATGATCTTCAGAAATCATAATATGCTGATTTGTTGCTCAAGAATAATTTCTAAACAAATATACAGCAAAAACAGTAACATTGTGAAATATCCTTACAATTTAAAATAGCCGTTTTCTATGTGAATATATTATACAATGTAATTTTTTCCTTGTTATCAAAACTGTATTTTCAGCATCATAACTCCAGTCTTCAGTGTCACATGATCTTCAGAAATCATTCTAATATGCTGATTTATGATCAAGAAACTTGTCTGATGTGATTATTATCAATGTTGAAAATAATTGTGCTGCTGAATATGTTTATGGAAACCATGATTATCAGGACATTTTCAGGATGCTTTGATGAATTGCAAGTTCAAAACAAGAGCAATTAGTTTGAAACAGAAACCTTTGCAACTTTATAAATGTCTTTACTGTCACTTCTGATCAATTTAATGCATCTTTGATGAATAAAAGTATTAATTTCTTACAAAAAAACAAACTTTCAGACTTACAACTCTTATAGAAATGCATAGAAACAGAACAAAGTCTTTAGCTCTTCTGATTTTATCTTTCTGTGTTCCACATAAGAACGCAAGTCATACAAATGTGTTACAACATAATGGTAAGTAAATTATGACAGAATGTTAACTTCTGAGTGAACTAACACATTAAATGCACTCTGTATGACTTTTCTCTGAATACCAAGTAACTTTTGTTTTGTCGTCGCAAATCAAGGTCATTAATCTACACACTAGACATTTACTACACCCAGGAACCCAAATACAAGACCAAAAACTGTTCTATCACAGAATCAAAGTATTGTTAGTTAACAGACATGCTTTTATTCAGAGCAGAATATGTAAAATATGATTTTGTTCAGCTGAAATGGAAACAGAGACTTCCCTTTCCCCCCTGGCAAAGTTGCCCTGACATTGACGCTGTACTGTTCATGCGGTGTGTTAATGCTAAATCATTGTGACATGCTCAGCATTTAAGTTAAACTAATATGGTTAGCGCTCGCTGACAACCTTCCCGTGAAGGATCCAACAAAGAGGAAAGAAAAAAAACAAAGCACAACCTTTGGCCAGGCACAATGACAGTGTTGTGCTGATGTTATGGGCCGAACCGAGCAGCAGCCATGACCCTTATAACCATAATCAAACTCCTCTGTACCCCCTCAAAGAACACAAGCATACAAGTTCAAAATTGATGAGTGCGCCACTACAAGTTCATGGCTTTGACCTACAGGGCATCTGATCCCTTGACACAGAGTTTATTTTTCCAAAGCTACAGCTTGATATTCCAGCACTTAATTTAAGAGCGCAGTTAAATCACAGAAGCCATAATATGTCAAGTGATCCCACTGGTAGCGAGCGAGGGGGACAAAACAGTAAGTAATGAAAAAGCTATGATTGCTTTTCTGTCCCACCAAATGACAGTTATCACCTCAATAACCTGCTCGGGGCTGGCCCCATCTAGAAATCACACGTTACGGCATAACGTCATCTAACAGGGTAGTTACAAAAATCAATACAAAACCCATTTCAAAGACACTCAGTCGAGGTGAGACGGGCCCCCGCTCCTGCGTTCATTTATTGAATAGCCCTGAAGGGGAAAAAAACTAACTTTCTCTGATCCACACACATTACCTTTGGAGCAAAGGCATCTAAGACGAGGTCTGAGCTGATTATTGCGTTTGCTGTCTATTACTTAACCTCACGCCGGGTACTCGGGAGGAGTCGAAGTTGTGTGCAGGCCCTCCGTTTGCAATTCTGATGCCGTTAAGTGACGACCTGCTTATAGAAGAATCAGTCTTTGTCCATCACTCGTCTCCCGAGGCGATCAATAACGTCCTCGCTGGTTCTCCCAGCAAACATGTGTAGACTTGCTAGTCAAGATCTGTGGCTATCTGGTCGAGCCCTTGGCCCTCCAACATGCTCCCGTACATCATTCTGCTTTGATTTGTTGTCAATACGCTAATCAAGCGGGAGATAGGCCTGAGCAAATATGTTAAGGATTATGGAGCAGACAAATGAACTGGAGAGACGTCAATCCCAACAGGCACGTCAGCCCGGGCGTGATGAGATATTGCACGTAAGCACGATTTATAGACAGTAACACGGCAAAGTGCTCGCAGCCATCCGGGTCAACATCTTACACGTCTGAGATGGCTTATTCTCGAAGCTTTACACACGATGAAGGCCTCGTACGCTCTGAACAATGGAGTTTTGTGAACCGGCTTTGTTTGAGCGTGAACAGTTTGGCCAGTATGAGTGAAGAGCTGCTCGATTCTCTCATTGAGAGAGACTGATGTGTCATTAGGGCAGCTTCAGCATTACAATACCGGTCAAACAGGAAGATACCTCCTTAATACTGGTCTCACAATTCTTGATTTTGAAGAAAAAAATATGTGTCCCACAAGGCTCTGTTCTAGGAACAATTATATTTAGACTTTACATTAATAATCTACCTAATGCATGTCAAAATATCAATATTCATGTTGATCAATACTCAATATTCATGTTGAATAATACACCTGTCCCTTTTACTATGGTATTTGTATATTTTTTACTAATGACTTTGTTTTTATTACCTGCCTAGGGGCTGCGGATGCAAATTTGAGAATTTTGCTATAATCCGGCAAGCTTACATTTTGCATTTGTATACTGACGTTCCTTAACCTGCATTGTGCCTAACAAATAACTAACAAACAAATAAGTAAACAACCCAACACAAAGTTTAAAAACAAGCCTGGTTTAAAATGTGAAAATATGTAACTTTGTTTACACAGCTTCTTCTTTGTTTAATGTCAATCGGGAAAGATATTTATGCTCACATAACTCAGTCAAACTGTGACCACTTGGTTCTCTTAATGCATTTTCCCAAACCAACACCTCGGCTGGACTTGTGGCCTTGTGCTTAGTGTTTAGATTAGTTGAATCTTGATTTTTCTATAGGCGAGTCTGGTCTGAATTGAGCCCCGTTCTTCATCCAAATTTCCCTTCTTTAAAATGCCTAAAAAAGCCCTATAAACAAACTTAGGGGCAAGTTTCACGTGGGAACCATGAGGGAGCTTGTGATGCAACCAACACATAGGTTTGTTTCAGTCATAGTAGCAGCAGCAGATTTGATTGTGTTTTCTTCTTATTTATCTACAGGTATTGAGAAGCATTTGTGTGAGTGTGTGTGTGCATATGACAAGAATGTTCATTCCCCGGTTTTATATTATCTAACCTTTACATGGTTCTCTCCCACACACACACTCTCTTACTTGTACACACACTCATTCCTGTTTCTATTCAATGAAACAACAGTACAGAAGTGTCTCACGCAAGGCAAACCGACTTCACCTCGTAATTCAAAAAGTCAGAGAGATATGCGGCACAGAGAGGACGGAGCAGCGGAGAATACCAATCAGTGCAGCGAATGCATTTCTGAAATATGTTTAAGGCTGTGACACGCTACCGCAGATGTACATATGTCCAAGTTTCTATTTTGCAAAAGATATGGCTTGTGATAACCTATTACAGGACATTGCAGGAGATCCCCTCTGCGGTACCACGGTGAGGAAAAATTCCATCACTCCCTGCTGCCGGAAAATGCAATACAGAAACAAATTATGGTTGGAATTGAAAAGTCACCGGCTTATTCTGTCTTAATAACCGTCTGGCAGAAGGGCTAAGTGCAGAGGTAGAGAGACTCCCCAAATGTTCTTACAGTATGATCAGCTTTGACACCTGGACCTGCGCGAGATGGACTACCTCTTCTCCGCCGCTCTTTTTTCATCCTTTCGATTTCCATCGCTTTTTCACCTTTAACTTAACCGTGTCCAAGGCATACAGGGAAAACAGGACGAAACAAGATGGTGGATGTTTGTAGCTGAGATATAATGAGACTTCTGGGAGACAGTTATACTACTTACATATTTATCTTTAATGCATTATAACTTGAGATAATCATTTATGAAATCTGAACTATATTTACTAACACCTCTTTAGTGTTAAAAAAACCTACTGTCAGGAATTGCATTGAAAAATGAGCAAACAAAAGGAGTGGACATATGCTTCTGATGTATGAGTTTCCATTTCTGATGCAACATTTATAAGAGGAGTGTATTTAAATAAATCGCTCAACATGATTTAATAACGTAAATCGGTAGTCAATTTACTGCAAAATTCAGTTTCAACCCATTTTGTGCTACAATAGTTGCTAATATACCACTATTTTATACATGTATCTTATTGTTTGAATAAACTGATTATTGCTTCACTTTACTGAATAGTGTGATCTTGCAACATATCCTGAAGGAAATAATATCACTGTGCTGTTTGTTCTTGTATGGATTTTTCAGGCCACATAGTAAACACATAGTTAATGTTGTTTTGTGTGTCGTGGACAGCTCTTTCTCTGTCGGGTTTGTTTGAACAAATGTAATGATCGTGCCAGGTCTATAAACTCTGATTGAAAAAGCAATTCAACTCTTGAGTTCAACAATAAAAGATCTCTAATCCTGCTTTATTGCCAGGAATATTGAACACGGTGGATGTTAGCGCACTGGCCTGAAGGTACCATCCGCACGTTTATCAGACCTGTCACTCTCGCTAATGCCTCACAAAGCTGAAGATCCTTCTCATCACTGGAGATCCTGTAAAACTCTGTTCTCAGTTAAACTGCCTTTAAAACAGCCTGGAAGTACAGAGCGTGCATAATTTGGAATACAACTTTCAGATCTCTTTCTATATGAGGTCTAAACCTGAAAAACGATGTCGGATTTGTGGGGGTTTTAAGCACCGAGGAGCTCATTGAAGTAGACTCATCTCATCAGAGGAACTGACCTCTTGACCCGGCTGAACTCACTGCCGGTCCTCCAGCACAGCCGCAGAGGAAACCGAGACCCCGGCTTCGCTCTCGTGGGGGAGAGGAGCCCATCAATAATTAACAAGCGTCTGATTGAAATTTTAAATTCACTGCCATCGTCCTAATCAGAAGAGAGGCAGCGCTCTGAGGACAGGGCAGATCTCCAGCACTGCATTTACACAGTCCTCAACGGCAATTAACTCGCAGCTCACAGCACATATGAAGTAATGGATAAACATATTAATCTGACGATATACAGCCGTATTTAAGAAAGTGATGCAATGCATAGTACGAGAGTGTTTCCATTATGCACGTGCTGTAATGTTTCACCAATGTTACCAAGAACCGTTGCTCTTACGGACCAAAACCTACCAACCATCTCACTATGAAATATAACCAAATTGGAAATAAAGTAACTGTTTATGTAACATATGAGTTATTTGAAATTTGATAAAAAAGTATAATTATTAAATAGTTGTCTTGTATTAGTCACAGTGTTATACTTTTACTCGTTGTTGTTTCTGCACACTAATCTGGGAACACTTCATCTTTTTTATGTTATACTAGATACTACCTTTCTCCATTCTGCACCGAGGCGTCTCGTACGGCCCGGTGTGGGGTCGGCGCTGGTTCTGTGGAGGTCAGGCGATCGGTCAGTCTGAGGCCTGGGGCCACTCATCTACTCTGGCCGTTACGGAGGCGTTGAGGCAGCGGGCCGTTGGACTGTGTCTGATTAGCGGCTCTAATATGCTATTTGTGACTAATTTCCACCGCTGCTAAGTCACAGCTGATGGCCTTGCTCCATAAATCTCCTACACTTCTGACCGCGCTCGTTTTCTTTCTTGCTGACCTCGTGTGAATGCATAGAGGGACTAAAAGTGATGGATAACTTATGCAATCTGTCATGAATCAAACACATTTTTTCGTGTCCATCTTGTGCATCTTGTATTACAGTTCAAATAACCTTTTTTAAGTCTCTTCTGCTCACCAAGGTTACATTTTTTTATTAAAAAATATATAATTGATATAATTCACAATTTTAAATAACAGTTTTCTATATTTTTATATCAAATATAATTAATTATTGTGATGGAAAGCTGCATTTTCAGCATCATTGCTCCAGTCTTCAGAGTCAAATGATCCTTCAGAAATCCTTTGATGAATAAAAGGTTAATAACTGAATAACTGAACGGTAGTGTATTTTTACAAACATATTGTTTTGAATAGAAAAGGTTACAGAAGATATGAGTTACAGAACAAATAAAGGGATGGCAAGAGCATGTGGGTGAGTAAATGATTGAAATTACAACAGCGCCACCTTGCCTGCTCTTGCCTATGTGTTGTTGTGTAGCACTAATATAATTCCTCTATTGTACTGAAAGGTACAATAAATAGTAATTCAGTAATTTCCTCTTTCTGTCATCCCGTGTGGCCAATTTAATTCCAGCTCATGAATTGAACAGAGCCGGTTCTTAAACTCAATTTTGTCCTGCCCTGCTAACAAGGACGTCTAATGGCTTTTGTGCCTCAGTAGTTCAGTGAAATGTAATCAGTGTGAGTTAATCAGTGTTGAGCGGTTAAAAGGTGTGAATAACACATGAAATCAGCTTCTGCGGCAAACATTCACTCTGCAGGTGTTGTTGTGTTTTAATGTTTGATTTATGAACGAACTCCTGCAAACATGAACACGGAGACACGGAGAGACAACATCCGACTGATTCCAGTGATTGTTTCGACACCTGTGTAAATGTGCGTTGAGTCCCTTGTTTCAGTGACGTCCCTGTTCTCCGGTGACATGCACGGGGCGCGGGGTTGCTGGGAAGGGGGATGTGGGCCGGCCCATCTGGGACTGAAGGCCTGGAGCTAACGCCAGGGGTTTGTAGGAGAACACAGTTTAGAGGACAAGCCGCTAAAGCAGAGGTCACACACACAAACACACTCAGGGAATTCACTGTGAATGAACGGCGGACGCTGGTGGTCTCGTTTATTTGCATGGTTTCTGCATGTTTTTTGCATCATTTTACCACCAGATTCACTACAGGGACTATGCAAATCAGGTAAAAGTGAGCAAAAAACACAATTTGACAGCGCAGCTCTGATTGGTTAAACCACGATTGTGCAGATGTAGCACACTACCACAATCTGCCATACTTTTCTGCCGCTAACATCACTAGACACGTGGATTTGTGCTTGACTACAAACACTAGGAAAAGTACCCAACAAATTAAATCCCACCAAACTTTCCTCCTGGTCAAGTTAGACTGTGGGTGGTTAGTGAATAAGACATGTTTGCACACAATAAAGTGGCATGTCTGTGTAGTGAATCACTGTTTTCATTGATAACTAAAACTAAATAATAATCTTCAGTGACTTACAAAGTCAAGTCTAATAGCTCTTTTCACAACACACATTGTTTCAAAGCAGCTTTGCAGAAATTATGCAGTTAATAGCTAAATATTGTCATGCCTTATAGCCAATATAGTCAGATTTGGCAGATTAAAGCTGGGCAATAATAATATAGTTTGCAGTTTGTAATAAATAAACAATCAGGCAGTTGAGATGTGCTATGTAGTATACTGTATATTGCTGACATATATAATACATGTCTACTGTAGGTATACTGTATCTAAACCTTATTTAAGCTGAAATAACATACAATAAAAATATTAGTTGAAACTTTAAAAATAAAAATACGAAATGTTGCCTCAAGTAAATAAAATAAATATGCTGAAGTACTATAATTTTTTTAAACTAACACTGAAATAAAAATAAATTAAAGTTATATAGAATTATTAAAATACAATAATAAAAATGACAAAAGCACATAATAAAATTACTAAAACAAACTAAAATGTAAAATAAAACTGAAAATATATACTGTAAAAAACAAAAATCGAATTAAAAATATTAATAAGTACTATATTAGTAACATAAATAACTCTAAAAGAGCAAAAGTTCATTTATTAGTGAATCGGTTAATTACAAAAAATGTGTATGATTATTTGGAAATAATTTTCACTCAGAAATTGCTAGTAAATTTCATTAATAATTGCAAAGAAACAGCAAGCTAATACACTGAATTAAATTGTACATTGAAATATGATATTTTAAATTGTCCTACTCCCCACTGAAGAAAAATATGGTAACATCTAAATAAACTGGTTTTATTCCAATTAAAAATATTATTTATCTTTACTGAATGTATACCAACAAAACTGATTTTTACGGGTTAAATCAGATAAAAATGACTC
Organism: Ptychobarbus kaznakovi; assembly: GCA_027422405.1. Classification (NCBI taxonomy): domain Eukaryota; kingdom Metazoa; phylum Chordata; class Actinopteri; order Cypriniformes; family Cyprinidae; genus Ptychobarbus; species Ptychobarbus kaznakovi. The sequence goes on along the minus strand of CM049803.1, from coordinate 5,450,149 downwards.
TTTAAGATGACAATTGCAGGTTACCTCTTTTCTTCCAAAAATAATTTCTACACCCATTCAATCAAGTCTCTCACAGAGGTTAAAGAAGAGACTAAGATTGCTTTAAAAGCATTGAGAGTCTGATCAGAGAGTTGACTGAACGTGGATTAGTTTATGTAAGATCACAGCAAAAAGCCCAGAGTTCATCTGAGACTCTGACGGAGACAGTAAGGCCGAGCTTTACCTTTACCCACAATCCCTCTGGATCTCACAGATCATTCACCAAGAGACGGCTCGTAAACCTACCGGTCTCACACAATTAAACACATGCGGTTAAAATATAGTGGAAATGATGTGAGATGTTTTCCCTGCGGCCTTATTCTCCACATCTCAGCAGATCATTTCAAACGCCGGCCGGACGCTAATGAGATGCAAAGAGCTGCGTAAACATCTCCGTCCGCGTCTCTCGCTCGCCAAAGGTGCCAAGAAATGCACGTGGCGTCACGTAACACAAGCCTTCACTTCCAGCATTACAGACATTAAAAATCACCAGCCGAAGAGCTGCTAATTATTACAGACCGGCGGCCAACAGAGCGAAGAGCGCCGACTTCTCAATGTCAATTTCTCGCGGTAACAAATATATAAAGGTCAAGGAGTGAGTTCCCAGGGAATAAGAGCAGCGCTGAGGTGCTAAATGATGTGTATCTGGCCGTGATCACCTCACAGATGGCTGGGTTAAGATTATACTGCCCCCTGCAGTCCTGGGGATCAAACACAACCGCAGCAGGGGACCACCGATACATGCATCAAACGCCAAGACATTTGTATTGAGTTATTAATAGAGTTATTAAGAATTTATTGACTTTTGTGATTTAGGGTGGAAGAGACTTAATTTACCAGAATGCATTAATTTTTTTATTTTTTTTGTATTTATTCCAAACTTGATGTGTGATGAAGCCTATTCATTTTAACACTAATGAACTGCAGGGAAGCACATTCTCAATTGAGCTCAACTGTTCAAAAGTTTGGAGTCAGTAAGAAAAGCAATGCTTTTATTCAGCATGGATGCATTAAATTGATCAAAAGTGACATTAAAGACATTTATAAGGTTGCAAAATATTTATGTTAAAAATAAATTATGTTATTTTGCTCTTGCTATCCATCAAAGCATTCTGAAAAAAATAATGTATTACAGTTTTCAGCATCGATAATAATCAGAAATGTTTATTGAGCAGCAAATCAGTATATTATTATGATTTCTGAAGATCATGTGACACTGAAGACTGGAGTAATGATGCTGAAATCACAGAAATAAATTACAGTTTAACATATACTCACATAGAAACAGCTATTTTAAAATGTAATAATATTTCATTATATTACTTTTTTATTGTATTTTTCATTAAATAAATGCAGCCTTGGTGTAAAGATTTATTTCAAAAACATAAAAAAACACTTTGTACAATAGTGCCAGTTTCAAATCCAAGACTATTTAGTCTAAATACATGCAACATTAAAATAGCTAAAATATTGAGTGGGGGGGGGGTCACATCAAATATCATCACGAGGACAGTGCTGGAAGACCTCTCCACACAATTACATCTATCTATCTATCTATCTATCTATCTATCTATCTATCTATCTATCCATCCATCTATCATCCATCCATCCTCTCCATCCCATCTATCATCCATCCATCTATCCATCTATCATCCATCCATCCATCCATCCATCCATCCATCCATCCATCCATCCATCCATCCATCCATCCATCCATCCATCCATCCATCCATCCATCCATCCATCCATATCCATCCATCCATCCATCCATCCATCCATCCATCCATCCCCATCCCATCCATCCATCCATCCATCCATCTATACATCCATCCATCCATCCATCTATCATCCATCATCCATCCATCCATCCATCCATCCATCCATCCATCCATCCATCCATCCATAATATACATACATATAAAACAGAGTGTCTTGGCCTGTTAGAGACAGCTGACGTAGCCACAAATAACGACAGCACACCAGACACGGCCAACAACTGCAAAAAGAGGCTCTATTAAACAACATGTGATGCCTAACAATGAGCGGGTGTTGTTGGGCCTGTCTGTGAGTGCTGCACTTTCAACTGACATTTGTTTTGATGTGCGGGGACAGTAATTAAGCTCCTCACCTGACGGAGGAGGTGATCTCTTCTGTCACATTCTGACAGCTCTCCCAGCCACAGCTAAAGCCAAAGAGTTACAAGCTTGCTAGCAGCAGAGGGAGAGCCGGCGTAATGTTTGATTGCTCGATAGCGTGCCGTAACTCAGAGCTGTTACGCCGCTGACAGCCGTCTCCGTGTGAGCCGCCACACAACGCAACAGCTTTTAGGACTCTGAGGGCTCGTTAGTTTGTGACACACTGATGTCACTCGAAGCAGCAGAAAACTGGCATGTGATTGGACCGGGATGGTGATGCCATCTTGTTATGTAGCGGCAGAATAAATATCAATATGAGATTGGTTTGCTCTGCCACAGTGGTAAAATAATAAAATCTGATATATAATTGTGCTGTGAAGTCACAAAAACCTTAAAAGCATTAAATCACCAGTGTTGGGGGTAACGCATTACAAGTAACGCGAGTTACGTAATAATATTACTTTTTTCAAGTAACTAGTAAAGTAACGCATTACTTTTTAATTTACTAGAAAATATCTGAGTTACTTTTTCCATTTATTGATGACAGTGCGCCGTGTGAACATGATCTTACTGTAGATCTAATCTAGACTAAATATTAATGTGTATTAATTCATCCCACTCGCAAAAAACAGATTCAGTATTCATCAGAATGAATTAAAGCAATACAAACTCAGAATATGACGCAAACCTGCAATAATTAAATATGTTAAACAACACAAATATATCTAATCTCATTTTATTAACCGATGTGTTTGCTGCTGACCTTTGATGATCCAGTTCAACCATACTAATAAGCAAAAATTACTTTAGATAAACTAACAATTGTTTTTTTATTGCTGAAGAGTGTTGAACTTCTCCTGTGTTCTTCTGTACAGACGTGATTTACTCGTCCTTCAGTCTGAGGTTTATTCATTACACTTTTTGGTGTGAAAGGCTTTTATATTTGCTATAAATATAACTTCTTGTATTAAAAACAAACAATCAAGCCCTGCTCATATTTAAAAAGTAATGCGAAAGTAATGCAAAAGTAATGTAACGCATTACTTTCCATTAAAAGTAACTAAGTAACGTAATTAGTTACTTTTTAGGGAGTAACGCAATATTGTAACGCATTACTTTTAAAAGTAACTTTCCCCAACACTGTAAATCACATAGTACTTCATAATCCAACTATCACATTTCACACAAATTAAATTGATCAAAATTGACAAAAAAAGACATTTAGACCATGTACACACCAAAATATGGTTGTCTATTCACCTTTTAGTGCTTAATCTTGTTTTGTAGACGCACAGTTCAGTCATTTATGGGAGTCACAACTTTATTCTACAACCAACAGACTCCTGAAAATTTCAGGTTGTGACCATCGCATTTAAATAAATTCAACACAATGTCTACAGAAATAACTGAACTAGCTGGCAATGACGTAGCATATCAGAAACCATGCAAGCAAGCAATGCTAGTGTAAACAGCAAACACCAACCTGTCTATAATCAACTTAAACCCAAATGTGTTTTCTTGAAAAAAAATATTTTGATATGCACCTGCATACTTTATTATTTCTGCAAAATGGATCACTTTATGAGCCAAATCCAAAAAACAAAACAAGCTCAAAGATGATTAATAAGTGTTGCTTATATTAAGAGGACATGGCAACCCCTCCAAGAGCACACTTTGCAAAGCAATCTTTCAAAATTAAAACATGAAGGCTCTGTTCACGGTGGTTTAGTTAAAAATCACCAAAAATAGCGAGTCTTTGGTCGCAGTAATTTACTTTGGTCAAAAATAGTGGATATCAAATGCACAAGACGACAACGTTGCTAAGACGAGAGTGAGTTTCGAGAGTGAGTTCTGTTTCATACACACACAAAATGATAATTAAGGGCATTCACTCTGGTATTTAAATGCGGTTTGTCACTTTACAGAGCCACATAGTGTTACAAAAGCTTGGTTTCAGATAAATATTGTTCTTACCAACACCCTAACAACCTCCAGACCACCCTAGCAACTTCCCAGCAATTTCTCATGACACCCTAGCAACCGCATAGCAACAGAGACATACCGTGAGAAGGTCTCTGGCAGGTGCAGGTCTGAGACCTGAGAGACACGGTGACGCCTGCTGTATTTGTGTCTAGTTTTAAGGGTATCGATTACAGAGCCTGAACGCCGCAGTCATCTGAGAAGCGTTTAAAGATGCATTTATCAACTTTTTTGACAATGATTATTAATGAACGGTCTGAGAACGGAGCCCTGTGGCTCTGACTTCTGCAGGTTTGTGTCTTCATCTTTTATCTCTCAGTTTCTCTGCAGTCCCACGTTATAGAGATGAACACACAATTACACTAAAGATCCTTGAGCAGTACACAACCTCCAGACCACACCAGAGCTGGTTTAAGGGTGGTCTGTGTCCGCATGAAGAAAACAAATATAAATACGTTACTATGTTCTGTGGTGTAATTTTGGTGTCTTACTGTGGTCTTACACTTGCAATGTTTGGTTTTCATCACAAAATGCTACTCAAGAAACACTTCTAATTATTATAAGTGTTAAAAACAGTGTTTTTTTTTTTTGGGGGGGGGGGGTGAATACAATTTCTAGTTTTATTTTCATACAATTTCATAACAGTTTATGTAATTCCATATCAATTTATATAGTGAATTAGTGATTTTTGTGGAGAATTCTTTTTTAAATAAAATGTATGATATATTTGTATTTATTTTTAATCAATGGGGTCGGTAATATATATTGTTTTTAAATGTTCAAAAACAAGTCTCTTCTGTTGACCAAGGCTGCATTTATTTGATCAAAATTATTGTAAAAATATATTATTATAATTTAAAATAACTGTTTTCTATGTGAATATCTGTACAATTTTAATTGATTGCTTTGATCAAAGCTGAATTGTATCATAATTATATGCTGCTTTTCTGCTCAAGAAACATTTCTGATTATTATCAATGTTGAAAACAGTTGTGCTGCCCAATATTTTTTGGAAACTGTGATATATTTTATTTTTCAGGATTCAAAGATGAATAGAAAGTTCAAAAGAACAGCATTTATTATTAAATATAAATCTTTTGGAGCATTAAAAATGTCTTCGCTGACACTTTTGATCAATTTAATGCATCCTTGATAAATAAAGTATTAATTTCTTATGTTTTATCATTGATTAAGAGTTGTCAAAGCCTGACTATTTGCTTACATCTGGCTGAAGATTCCCGAGATGAATTTCAAGTAACTTTGACACTTAAAATTCAGAAACTAGGCAGAAAAACAACTTTTTTGTAAGTCAAATTAAACCAGGAGCAAATGATTTCATCCAGTTGAGCATATGCTGAACCGTCTACACAGACACTCTTCGACTGCCGACAATCTGTCCACCACAAAACAGACCCGTGTTTACGTGCAAACATACGACAGACACATTCCTCCTGCCACAGGTCAAGACGGAGCACCAAACCTGGCACCAAGCGGGGTTTGGGTTTGGACGATTTATCAATCTACTGGCGACATTAAACGGATTTCTTAATGAAGTGAAATCTTTATAAGGATTAGCCTGCCACCTGCAAGGTGCCACCTGCTCATCCCGCATAATTGGCAGGCTTTGCAGAGCTGCCATCAGCATAAAGATACGGCGAGAGGGCAAAGGAGCAAGCGAAGGCGCTGTCGGAAAAAGAATGCGAGCGGTGACACAAACATCTCTGTGAAAAACACAAAGTGAGCATCCAACTTTTCTGCTTGTTCTGGCAGTCTCGACTCAACTTTGACACGGCGAACGCCCCCAAGCGTGGCAGAGAGACGCCGCTCTACTAACACAAGTAATGTAAACAGCGTGAAAGTCTTGCTATTGTTTCTCAGGCTGGTGCTGGTGAAACTAGTTGAGCTTGTCTCCAGATGTTCTTTGGCTGATCGTGTAATCACTGTCCTTTGATTTATGCTTCATTACACATTTGGTGATGGATGGCTGTGAAGTACAGCTCAGAATAGGTGTGTGTGGGACGAGGCTTTGAAACTTCAACTTGACAAACTACAAGCTACTCGTGATTTCAAGTCGTTCAAGTACAGTCAAGCTACACTACTGAAACTAAAGTTAAACAACAAACACGTTTAAGTTGTTTTGTGGAGAGGTAACATCAGATCAATGTAATATCATGGCACAGGAGCAATGAAGATCTTAATTGTCTCACGGCATTAAACAGAATTAGAACAGGTTTGTTTGAACTAAACACCATTAATAAAATCATAAACCACAATTTCCATTATAAAACATAGGGATGAAGTGCAAAATTTGAGTAAATATTATAAAATATGTTGTAAACTCAAAAATCGGTGCTAAAATGTATACTTTTTTTCAGCAGTGATGCATTAAATTGATGAAAAGTGTCAGTAAAGACATTTATAATGTTACAAACTATTTATATTTCAAATAAATTATGTTATTTTAAACTGTCTATTCATATGTGAATCCTGAAACATTAAATGTATAACGGTTTCACAACTGCATGACTGTTTTCAACATTGATAATAATCAGAAATGTTTCTTGAGCAGCAAATCAGTATATTATAATGATTTCTGAAGATCATGTGACACTGAAGACTGCAGTAATGATGCTGAAAATACAGAAATAAATTACAGTTTAACAGATAATCACATAGAAAAAACAGCTTTTTAAAATTATAATTATATCTCATATTCTTACTGTATTTGTGATCAAATAATTGCAGCCAGAAGAAACATATATTAAAAAAAAAATCCATAAAAAAAATAAATAAAAATCTTACGGACTTCAAACTTTTGAAATTTTGAAATAATTTTGTTAATTAAAATTATCCATCCAAACAAACATATGACTGTTGCTTTGGGACAATAAATCCAGAGTTAAATAATCAGTGAATTAAATTCAGAATAAAGTACTATTTCTGCCATATATTATTATTCTAGTAAGAGTAGTATGCTAGTGAATCTAGCTATTTTTATGTATCTATTTGTATTTAATAATTAATTAATTTATGTATAGCTTTAAAGCTTCATGTGCAGTGCAAAATAATAAAAATAACAAAGCTAGGCTGTTACTGAAAAATTAAATAAAAAGCATTTTAACAATTTAAAATATAGTTAGGTGTTAGTAGCATTGCTAGTTTAAGTTAGTTGCCCCGAACAAAGAGCAATGCATCTGCTGGTGTGCTCTGTGCTGGAGCTTTAGGTGAGAGCTATTATAACGCGGCGTCTTTGAACTCGCGGCCCCAGAGCGTGTTGATACAGCAGAAGCCCGGCATTGGGTTGCTCAGGATTGTTAAGTGCTGAGACGGCTCCACAACCAAAATCCTCAGGGTTAGAAAGTCATTAACAGCGTCACACCAAAGGACTGCGAGCGTGACCGTGAGACACTCATTCTGGGAAACTGTTACGCTGTTCGCGTCCACCAGGAGATGTGCCAAGGACAGGCCGTCTGAAGCCTGTGTGTGTGTGTGTGTGTGTGTGTGTGTGTGTGTGTGTGTGTGTGTGTGTGTGTGTGTGTGTGTGTGTGTGTGTGTGTGTGTGTGTGTGTGTGTGTGTGTGTGTGTGTGTGTGTGTGTGTGTGTGTGTGTGTGTGTGTGTGTGTGTGTGTGTGTGTGTGTGTGTGTGTGTGTGTGTGTGTGTGTGTGTGTGTGTGCTTCTGATGTCTCTGTTTTGAAATCTTAGCCTTGTTTTCACTGCTAAAACCATCTGTCCCGTTGAAAGTGATCAAAGGATGACTGGAAACATTTGTACAAATTAAAACTGTGTTTATTATTAATCACTATTAGTCATGTTTGGAGTTAATGGTCTGAGTTCTAAACCCCGTAATCCTTTATTATAGTATTAGAGTAACTTCAGCACATAATGACTCCTGCATTCTTTGTGCTCTGAATGAAAGACAAATCATGAGTGCTGTTGAGGAGAGCTGTGATCAGACTTATGATTTTCACCTGCTGGCTCATAAAACAGCTGAAAAATGCGTAATAAAACAAAGATTATTAGAGTACATTTTAAAAGAAAATACTAGTTCAGTCTTTCTATTTCAAAATTAGAAAATTACCTTATTTAAAGTATATGTTTATGTAAAATACTTAAACAATCACCATACAATCAGTCAGAATACTACGCATACCAATTAAATATTATCATCATCAACAAAAATCATCTCTATACTGTAAAGGTGCTGCATCTGGAATGACTTGTATGTGTATTTGTACAAACTGTTGAATGCTGCTCAAAGGAGGAATACATGTTTTTACAAAATTGCACATAGCTGTATATATAAAGTATGTACATTATAAAATGTCAAAACAGTAACTCATTACAAGAATGCATCAGAAAACCAAGACTTCTCTATGGTTATTTTGGTAGCACACACACACACACACACACACACACACACACACACACACACACACACACACACACACACACACACACACACACACACACACACACACACACACACACAGACACAGACACACACACACACACACACACACAGAGAGAGACACACACACACACATTTGTTTTTGTGAAATGTGGGGATGGGGGTTGTGTAATGGTAAAATTATTTGATTTTGTTTACTTTTGTATTAAGTTAATTTCAGAAAAAACGTTTGGAGCCCTTTTTGTTCATTAAATGTAATTTTCTTTTTTTGTAACGACCAAGCGGCCAGCGGCAGACAGTAAGCTGATCATAGCCTCTGTTCAGTTTAGCCTTCTATAATCCTTACAATTTGCCTAATATAAAAGCTATAGCTATAAACCAGTTCAAGAATATCACAATGTTAGTTTAAATATTTAAACTATATAAATGTGCGCTAGGCACATATCTGCCGTTGATGCGGACACAGCTCTGAGCGTTGCTATAAAGCAGCTTGAACAGGGCAACGATCTTGGGTGGTGCTCCAAGAGCATGTAGGATACTCCACAGTGAAGTGTGGCAGACGGTGTCAAAGGCAGCCTTCAGATCTATGAACCCAATGTAAAGATGGCGATCTTTATGGAATTCATATGTCTTCTCGATCAGCAAGCGAACGGCGGAGATTTGGTCTGTTGTGGAGCGGTTGGGCATGAAGCCAGCCTGCTGAGGACGGCGACCGCTTCTGATGGCTGGGAGAGCACGAGTGAGCAAGATCCTGGTAAAGAGCTTGCCGGGGATGGAGAGAAGGGTAATGCCTCTGTGGTTGCCGCAGACTAGCCTGTCACCCTTACGTTTCCAGAACGGAAACGTTTTCCATCTCCAGTGGCGTTCGCCAGGGCTGCGTGGCTGCTCCTGACCTCTTCAATTGCATCATTGACCATCTGATGTCCAAGGTTTGTGAGCGGGTCCCCGGAGTGTCCTTCGGCAGTTACCATCTGACTGACCTGGAGTACGCTGACGACACCATCTTGCTCAGCACGTCCTACAGCCAGCTGAGAGACGCTCTGGGCATATACAGTGAAGAGGCTGAAAAGCTTGGCCTCCAGGTGAGCTGGACGAAAACCAAGTTCATGTATGTCGGTGACAGACCGCATCCACCTTCCTTGCGGTTTGGCAATGACATTGTAGAGCCTGTCAAGAACTTTGTGTATCTGGGATCCATAGTGACAGACAACGGGGACCTAAAACCTGAGATTACCCGCAGAAGAGCCCTGGCTGCGTCAGCCCTCCAGTCTCTCTGGAAACCACTCTGGCGGCACCAGACCATCTCACGCAAGACGAAGCTCCGGATTTATAACTCAGCAGTACTCTCCATCTTGCTTTATGGCTCGGAGACTTGGCCCTTAAATAAGACACTGGCTGCAAGATTAGATGGCTTTGATAGCAGGGCTCTCAGAACCATCGAGAACATCAGGTGGCCCCAGCGGGTTTCCAATAAAATTCTTAGATCCCGTACGTGCCAACCCAGAGCATCCTGCCTAGCTGCGCAACGTCGCACCCGCTGGTTCGGCCATGTTCTCCGCCTCCCTCCCGACCATCCGACGAGAGCCATTCTCCAGTTTGATCCGAGGGACGCAGGCTGGAGACGACCACGCGGCAGACCCCGCACCCGATGGCTTGACGTCCTTGCGGGTGTCCTCCAACAACATGGAATTGCTGTGGAGGATGCAGAGCAGCTGGCACAAGACCGTCAGCACTGGAAACAACTGGTTCATCTGGTCGGCTCAACGCACAGGGATGGGACGCCCCCCTACCCATCGCAGGAGCTAAAATGAAAAATGAATGAATGAGGCACATATCTAATCATTTGTGTGAAGAGTAGAAGCTGAAGCGTACTTTGCAGGTCACTTGCATTTATTTTCTTGAAAGTGGAAATAACTTAAAATATGCCGTAATTTTTGCTAATAAATGTAAGAATAATACATCATTCGGAACTGTAAAGGGTCTATTTTTATTTGTGTGCATTCACAATATCAACAAAACGTTGTGCTTTTATAAAATAAATAGGAAAACGGAGGATGCGCTTTTTGCCGTTTTGTCTTGAACAGGAGCCCTTCACAATGATGAACCGAAGCTCAACGAATTGAGTCACAGATATGATAATTATATCTATAGAAAGCTTATAAACTTCTACTTTAAAATGAAATAATTCAAATGAAATACAAAAAAATCTTTCATTAGCCTATGTAATCCGTTAAGATGCATTTCTCTCTAAAGGCACGTCCAATACAGGATGGCGAGTCAATTTATCATCACTGTCTAAAATAGCCTATAATAATAAGGAAAAAGCCTTAAACAGACCCGATTATATATATATATATATATATATATTCTGATTTCTTATATTGCTCTGCTCTGAATACCTTAAAATTCAAAGGATTTGCTGCAACACAATTTTGTCTGATATGTGAATTATTTATTGGCCTATTTTTTTAATCCATGCAGCAAATGCTGTAAGAATGACTTTATTGCACTTCCAGATGATTTTAAATAACTTTTCACTATACATTTTATGGGTAGCTTGAATGTAAAACATTGTCATGAATTTGTTGTATTCCCATTTGTAAAATAGGCTACAAACGAATTGTTGTAGTCTAACCCGATCTCATGAAAGTGCGTATAGAACAATTTTTTGTTTCTGTTTGGCGTAATATTTAGACACAGAAATTGACTTTGGCATGCAAAAGACTGAAATTCATAATTAATGGCATGGTTCAGTCGACAGAAATACGGGACACACGGGTCTATTTTGCTGCTGAAATGTTTGCGGGGCAAATCTCAGGGCAGTTTGAGCGCTCATGGTACACACATTGGGTACAGCTGTACACCTGCAGGAGCCACCGTGTAACGCTGATAACCATCTGATGCAACATGATGAGATCTAAATATGATGCTGCAACGGGAAATCTCTGTTCATATTTCCCTTTAATCACGAGTCAACGACTGTCATAATAGATTGAGTTTGTGCAAGGGCATTCCCCCCCCCTTATCGTCATTTTGGTGGCATTTCAAGCGTTGTGTTTAATGTTGGATGACTGCTGGCTGTTTTAAAGACAAATTTTCAACAACAAAAAAATATTACTACTACTACTACTAATAATTGATTGATTGATTGAATGATTGATTATTTATAAAGCACATTTAAAAACAACCCAAAGTGCTGTACAGATCAGGAAGCTCAAATATAAAACAGAATCTATAACAATCTATAGGATAGCATACATACGATTAGAATAATACATTAGGAACCCACACTAAGAAGGTGTGCTTTAAGTTTAAATTTAAAAGAGGAGAGTGATGACACCATTCGGATTGATCCCGGGAGACTATTCCAGAGTTTAGGGCCTGCTATAGCAAAAGCACGGTCTCCACAATGTTTTAACCTCGATCGATGAACAGCAAGCACTCCAAGGTTGCCGGATCTAAGTGCCCTGGACGGATTATGACAACGTAAGAGATCAGATAAATAAGCTGGAGCAAGGCCATGTAATGCTTTAAAAACAAAAACTAAAATTTTAAATTCGATTCTCTGTTTGACTGGTAGCCAGTGCAGAGAAGTTAAAATGGGAGATATACGATCGAATTTGCGACTACCAGTCAGCAGCCTGGCTGCAGCATTTTGTACCATTTGAAGGCGTCCATAATCCATGTAATAATCATAATAATGAGACAATATTCTATTCTATTCTAATTTCCAACCTTGCTTGGCATCATATCGGTGAGTTTTGCATTAGCACACATTTTCTTAAAAAAATAAACCAATCATTAAACCAAACTGTAATTTTGTCTGCATTTTATTGTCAGAGTACAAACGGACTGTTAATAATGATCCCATTTCCCAGTGAAATTGGGCTTGTGGTTCTTGACAGTCTCTTGGCAACCAGATGCCAAACACGGCATGTTTTTTTACCTTGAGTGAAAGCACAACAAGCTAGCTTTCTATCCAGCAAAACAATCATATTGCATGACAATCTATGCCAGCATCTTTAAACCAGCATACACAAAACAGACTGCCTCTGCAACATATTTGAATGTCGTCCCATATCAATTTGTGTCACTCAACATCCACAATTGTCATTCAGGAAGACACGCTGAAGGCCTAAAAATAAACGAAGGTCTTACTAACCCAGGCATCCGCAAGCATCGCTTTACCGTCCCATATAAACAACCAGCAGAGATGCTACGGCTGAGAGCGCACTACATTTCTCAGAAGAAAAAACACAACTTGCAATGTGGGAAACTCCAGGCAGGCCGTCAGTATTGGACATGGCTGATGGCCACTCACCTCGCCACATATCAGCTCAGTAAACACAGAGCACATTACAGCCATCGGGACAGAGCTCAACATAAATTACATCAACCTCTCGCCCAAAGGTGACTGCGCTGAGATAGTAGTGCCTTCATTTATCTGAACCCACAGCATCCGCCTGTGGTCTCTGTGAAACCAAGATCAAGACATTTGTAATTGTAGGTATTTACACACAATCCATAATTTGTCAGATAGACAGTGAAACGTTGAATTATATCTTAAATGCAAACCCGTAAATACAACTTTAGACATGTACGAATCATAAAACATGTCAAAGACCATTGTGTCACTCATTGTGTGCTGTGTTTGCGGTGGATGTTGTGTAACAGTGTAACAGTAATGTGTGTTTTGCTTATTTACACATTCTGAAATCATTATAAAGTCAAAAACTAAACAGTCCCTTGTGAAAAAGAAATGCAATTAATTGCACTGAATGTGTACTTTAAATCTTAAAAGTATATTACTAAAAAAACTGTAGTTACATATGATATTAAAGACACTTTTAAAGAGTGCACTTTGTGATAATGTCAAAATAGAGTACATTTTAATAATCTTTATTCATGCTTTAAGGAAGTACACTTAGTTTGATGTGTTGGCTAACACACTAAAGCACATGTAATGGACTTGATTGTAGTTTTAACTGTAGTGTGGTATTTAATATTACATTTAAAGTTTATGTATTTTAATGTGCAATTAAAAATATATTTAAAATACAAGTTTCAATAGAAATGGCATTAATGTATATTTTAGTTTATCGTGAATGCTTGTCAGTGCATTCAGCAGTAAGTAACACTTTAACCACATTTCAAAGACAATAGAAGTCATTATTAAATTAATTACAAAAATGTAATTACTACTTAAAGACGACATATCACGCTACAATGGTAAAAATCCACCCACACATTGTTTATTTACTTTTTTTTTTACTTTTACTTTTTAGTCATTTAGCAGACGCTTTTATCCAAAGCGACTTACAAATAAGAAAAAGTAACTAAAACTATAAGTTACAAGTCTATAAATACTATATATACACACACATTTAAGAAAATTGAGAAATTAAATAAAATGACAAATGCATACAACAACATTTCAAAACGTAACATTTAAATGAAAACAAAAATAAAGCTATAAACATTTCAAAATATTAAAACAACCAAAGGTATGAGTATAAAAATTATTCTAACATGACACTAAGCCAAACACCCATATATATATATATATATATATATATGGTATTTCATTTCCATGCAGTATGTTGAAGTAACGTTACTAAAATAAATACAATGTATTAAAACTAAAACTAAAGTAAATACCTATAAAGACATATGAAATTCATACATAATGTATGTAAAATTAAAATAGATAAATCAAACGGCAGTAGTTATCAGTAATCCTAAAAAAAGAACACTGTCAAAAACACATGCTAACAAACAACAACTAACACAAAGTAAGAATTAGTTATAAAAACTAAAACAGAAGTGAAACAAGCAGTAAGAAAGAGGATAAATAAAAAGCGATACTTATATCCCTTGCCGGTGTCCCTGCCCGGAGGAGTCGCACGGTAGAGTCGATGGTCTTTACACTCTTCGGTCTTCACACAAGGAGGGCTTCACACAACGGCTGCCGCGCTGCCGCGGTAAACTAAGCTTTTTATACCCATCTAACAAAATACTACTTCAATTCAGCTGAACACAGTACGAGACCAAACGCGATTTCAGCACGTCTCCACACAGAGATTATTATTATTTAATCCCAATAAATCATAAACATATTGTTTGTTGTTGCCGCTATGACAGAGCATGAGCTCTTGAAGCTCCGCCCTCTTCTGAAAACAGGGCCAGCTCATTTGCATTTAAAGGGAAACATACAAAAGGTGCGTTTTGGCTCATACTCTAAAAGTGGCAACTTTAACAAACTATAAAAATGATCTGTGATAAGATACTGTCTTATTTACAATAAGGTGTCATTTGTTAACATTAGTTAATGTATTAACTAATATGAAAGAGCAATGAATAATGCATTTATTTATTAATCTTTGTTAATGTTAGTTAATAAAAATAGAGTAGTTCATTGTTTGTTCATGTTCGTTCACAGTGCATTAACTAATGTTAACAAACACAACTCGTGATTTTAATAATGCATTAGTAAATGCTGGAATCAACGTTAACTAAGATTAATAAATGCTGAAGAAGTAATGTTAAATCTTAGTTCATGTTAACTAATGTAGTCAACTAATGTGAACAAATTAACCTTATTGTAAAGTGTTTGAGCTAAAATGTCACATACACTCTGTATATATATATATATATATATATATATATATACACTCAGGGGACATCAGAGATTATTTTACAATTTGTTAAAAGGGGCATAATATGTCACCTTTAAATGGGAAAAAAAATCACCTTAAAATTCAACGAACTGCATTTAATTTAAATTGAACTATAATACTTGTTTTACTCAATTGTAAATAACATTCAGTCTGCACTACTAAAGGCAGTGTGTACTACTTCAGTGCACTGCTAAAGGCTATGATTTAGCTGCTTTAAATGTATGTGTGAATGCATTAAACTTTGGGTTCATTATTTTATTCACCTTCAAGGATTCATAAATATGCGTACACAAAGTTAAACATGCATAAAGTGTGTATATTTCAGAAGCACATGTTGATATCAAGTAGAATCTGTACTAATCACATCTCAATCGCCTTCTTTCCTTCCTTTTGCGGTGCATGAACTGCATCAGATCCGATGACCTGATGTTGTTTTCATGTTAGCAAAAGCCCTTGGATTGAGGCTCGGCCAATTATCACCTCGTAATATCGGGGCACGGTGTTCTCACAGAGGTTTTCATCCGGTCTGTAGACCCCGGCCTAGTTAGTGCGCTCCGAATCTTACATAACCCCGGGCTTCTGACGGCACGCCGGCTCATGACTGCAGATGGGTCGCTTGTTTTGATCTGTGATTATCTCGCCCATGTTCTGAAGAAGACGTAAACCTCTTGTGAGGCTGTTAGGTAAATCCCACAATGTGAGGAATCGCCTCGGGTCTGAAGTCCTCACCCAAGGCACCTGACAGATTTAAACCCTTTATCCAAACTACAGAACGAGGGGCGGACGGGTGAGCGGGTCACGCGGAGAATTCACTTTTAATTAAACTGAAAATAAAGAAGTCTCTCTGTGTCCTCGTGTAATTAACGGTAATAGGCCAGGCTGTCACGGGGCAGCCCGCAAAAACCTCCCGTACCTGTCTAAACACTGCCAGACATACCTGGGAAATTATCGACTAATTACCAAGTAAGTAGGTTTGCTCGTGTTGAAGAAACAGCGCCTTATTGATGCCAGTGTTTCCATTCGCCTCCGAGGGGCGGACGGCTTATCTGAGGAGCTCATTATATTAATGCCGCTAATTATGTATTTTGCTTACTTTTGATGTGTGTCTGTTCTAATGAGGGACCTTAATAAGAGGATGACGGCAAATACTGTACATCACAAGAGCTTTTGTGTGATCTATTTGTGTTTTTATACCGTAAAGACTCTGATGATCAGCATTACATGAAAGCATAGGATTAAATATTCACTCTTTTCTGAAATTGGTAATTCCATGTAAACTCAACCCAGCTAAATAAAATGAAATGTATGATCAAAGAACTCATAAATCAATGAGAAATCCAAAATATTAAAGGTTATAAATGTATATTTACGGAGTAATCCACTATTTTTGAGCCAGATTGCAGGGGAGTAAAAATGACTTCAGAAAGATGGCAGCATCATCATGTTATTTTTAAACACAGGTTGATAGGTCTGACAGTAAAATCTGTTGACTTTAGCAATCTTTGTTGCATTACAAGCTAATGGTGACAGTAAAAAAAAAAAAAAAACATTTATTGCTTTTATTTCCCCCACCCCTCCCCCCTCACCAAAAGTGTGCATGCCTGTAACTCAAGAATATTACAGATATCTTAAAATCCATTTAGATATTAGATCTTGACAACTTTTATTTTGGTATGTTAATTTGTAAAGCACTATATGGTTAATTTCCAGAGATATATGGATTTCAGTATGGCTCCTTGAGTAAATTGTTAAATTGTACAAATGTTAAGTGTTTCAATGAAATGTCGGTCACTTTCCATTCAGCTGATACTATTTTTTTATTTTTATTTTTTTTTTATTTTTTTAAAGAGGAACATCTCAAAATGTTGAAACTAGAAATATATCTTATTAACAAAAACAAAACAAAAATATATACACAAATTGCATGGAACATACCTGTCTGAAAGCCAAAAATATGATTTAGTTTGCATGCTTGTAACTGAAGAAGCATTGAAGATATCTTTATAGCCATTTATATTATGGTTCTTAAAAACTTTTTTATTTGTAATCTTCATTTATAAGGCTCTATATGGTTTAATCCCAGGAATGGGGATCCCAATGTGACTCCATGTCCAAAAAGTGGAAGTTTACCCATTTCCAATTATTGAAAACCAAATATGGGCCACTTTGCATACAGCTGATACTTAGAAATAAAGTATAGTAAAGAAGAATGTCTGAAGAACAAATCATATTGAAAATAATATACGCTTTTTCTTTTCATTATAACCTGCCCACAGACCTGCTGCATTTTAAATTAAAGGTGCCATAGAATGCATCGATACAATATTTTAAATTGTTCTCTGATATCTACATAGAAGGTATGGGGCTTAGGTAAGAGCAACACTTATCCAGAAACGGTTTTACATGTCCATTTACAACCCCAGGATGACAGCAACGGGACAGGACACAGACAACAAAATTCTCCCTAGAATGAAACAATATGTTATTGTATGTGTGGTGGTGAATAGATAGTTGTAAAATAGTGTTGTGTGTTCCTTATTTGGAAGGGTTGGGGGAAGAAACTGTTCCTGTGTCTGGTCGTTCTGGTGCTCACTCTGTAAATAATAAAGCTGAGCTCTGCTCTGATTGGGAGAGTAGGGAGGGTTGTACTTTTTCACAGTGAGGCTCAATGTTGAGCTCTGCTCTGATTGGCTGGCGAAGGAAGTTTTACAGTGAGGCTGGGAGATGGTGGTGCAATGTTGAGCTCTGCTGATGGTGAGTGGGGGAGAGCTGATTGGCTGTTTTACAGACAGCCAGCTCCTTAACCTCCTGAGGCTCACCGTCCTGATGTTGTGGTGTCGTCTGCAGCTCAGAGGGGACTGCTCTGAGAGGGAGAAGAGCAGTGGGGAGAGAACACAGCCCTGGCTGTTTCATGAGAATTTTCAGTGCGGCCCAATGTTGAGCTAGGGACGGAGCTTGCTCTGATTGGGATGATGGTGTTAAAAGCTGTTTCACAGTGCGGCTGCAGGGAAGTGCAATGTTGAGCTTTGCTCTGATTGGCTGTTTCACAGTCTTTCAAATGATTTCGACCACAGCTCACTGGTCTGTATGTTAATTTTGGGTTTCTTTGGGAGGGATGATGGTGGAACTCTGCTCTGATTGGCTGTTTCACAGTACAGGCTGGAGACTCTGGGCCTGGTGCTTTCCTTCTTTTGTTCTTTAATGTTCTTCACTTATTTTCAGAGGTGTGGGGGAGAGGGGGGTTGCTGGAGGTGTTAATGTTGTGTGGAGAGGTGTTCTGTGGGGTGTTTTTTCTCAGCAAAAGACATGATTGGCTGTTTCAATTTGTAAAGTCAGTGCTCACTGGAAGAGAACTCAGCTTGTCATAATTCCTCTTAGCCACCCTTCTCCTTTTCCAGTGTGTAGCTCTTTATCCCCATCCTGCTCTGATTGGCTGTTTCACAGTGCACATATCTTCACAGGCTCAGTTCGTCCATGTGGCAGCAGCTTCAAAAACACTCCAATCAGAGCTCTGCTCTGATTGTTTTTAATACAGCTGTTTCTGCCTGTAGGTTGGTATAAGATGAACAGTGCAGGCCCAAAGCTCTCGAGGGACAGAGTGTTGATCCTTTATCGCTGTGTAACTGCTCTGTCTCTGGTGGGATTGGCTGTTTATTTTGGCACAGTGCTTTATTAAAGGAGAATGATTAAAACTCCGGGTGTTGTTGCTCAATGTTGAGCGAGTTTCTGCTCTGATTGGCTGTGAACGAACAGAACTCCCGCGGCGAATCAGTTAATGAAGAGCAGTGCACATCTTCTTTAACACAGTTACATCTGCTCATTTGTAGAAGCAGTCCCGCCGCCGCGCGATTTTCCGTTGATTCTCACACAGCAGGAAGGAACGCGCTGTCCGGTACAGGGAGGAAAATATTTGTCCGGGAGAGCAGGAGAAGTTCGTTCGTTTTGTTGGGTAGAGAGCGGAGATTTCCATATTTACGAGCGCGCCGGCTCGCTTCCCCCGATCGTTGGGTGATTATACAAAGCGCCAACAAAAGATGTATTTAAATGCGGGCATCAGGAAAAACAAACAAAAACAGAGCAGCTTTTAATATGCTGTCCATTTACAACCCCAGTTATTGAAACTGCTTTCGAATGCCTGATCGCTTTTTAGTTTCACTTTTGAGATTCGCGATCACACGTACTCTGTTTATAATATGGAGGGCAGTACTTACCACACATTTTACAAGATCAGATGCTTGTCAGTGGTGCTCAGGATCTGTAAATCATTCGCCATCATCCTCAGTCATCTCTCCTTACTCTGTTTATGTAGTAGGTGAAATTGTATGTAATGTAACAGACTACTGCTAGCAGCTAACATGTCCCTAGTGGCTCGCGTTATTTTATTAGAACGCGTTATTTGCTTTCTGAGCTTTTCTGAATACAGACACCAACCCATCCCTGCACTTCACATCCCCTGCACATCCTGGAACATAACATTTATTTCCATCATCTGACATTTTCACTGTTGTCCTCGCTTGTTTCTTCACAATATCTGCAGAACTTCTGATGGTTCGGCTGGCCTAGAACATGGGCGGGTTTATGCAAATGTTGGGTGCGTAACTATTAGTGATCCCGAGTCTGTGTTATGTTCTGATTCACCTATTTTTCAGTGGTCTTTTGCATTCACAAGATTTACATAAGGAGGAGGAAACAATGGTGTTTGAGGCTCACGGTATGTCATTTCCATGCACAGAACTCTTATTATTCAACGATGCACCTTTAAATCCACACTGTATCTTAATTTGGCAGAGAACCACCAATATATATATATATCACTTACAACAGAAATGTGCAACAGAACAGCATTTAATGTCAGACTTGCAACTGCCTCAGGGTCAGAATTGAGGGTGATGTACATAACCAAAAATGTATATTAAAGCAAATAAAATGCATCAAAGAGGCAAAGCTCCTACATTACATGATCCCAAAACTGGTTTACTAAATATAATTTATATATATATATATATATATATATAAAGGTAGTGCTTCCTCTTTGTTGTTAATATTCGTATGCTACTGAAGCATTTTATACCCTTTTTTATTTGCCTTTATATTAACAGCTGCAAAGCTGAAGGCTGAGTTGTCCATTTATTTCTTTAAACATTATCTCACAAAAAACAGGCTCTGAACATAAGATAAATTAGGACTGGATAAAGTTTGATGACAACCACAGAGTCCATTAGACCCCCAACAACCATATCAAACCAGTTCAGTCCCCAGTAAACCGTTTTAGACTCATTGAGATCTCATTATGCAATTTAACGTGTATTTTGCTTACTTTTGATGTGCGTCTCTTCTAATGGGGGCTCTTAATATAAGAGGAAATATGCCAGAAGAGGTTGTTGTGTGGTGCTGCTGCATGAGTTTGTGTTCTCCTTCCATAAAGACTCA
>CM049803.1:5371979-5424479 GCA_027422405.1 Ptychobarbus kaznakovi | reverse complement strand
GAATAACATGCCCAACACTGTTAATATTGATTAACACTGATTTAATATTAATACAACATCAGCTAACCTCATTTGTCACTTTCGGCCCGTGGACTTAAAAATACAAATAAATGCTCTTTTATAGCATGTATGAAATGACAAATGCATTTTTCTTGGTAAGTTGGTTAGTTTTGTTGGTATAAATGCATCTATTTCGGTTGATTCAGCTATATTAAACCAGTTTGAATTGCTTCAATAAAACCAGTTAATTTGGATGTAACTATTTTGAGATTACTACGGTGGCCGAGAGAGCTCAACGCGCTGCAACTTCAGAAAACACATGCAAATAGAAAAAGCACAAGCAAATCAAGAAAACATTTTCATCAGTTTTACAGCAGATGGTGAAAATGCTCACAACACAACCAAATAAATTTGATTTGCAGCGCGTTTCTTTTTTGGTTGTGTTGTGAGCATTTGCAGCGTGTGTGTTGTCAAATTGAGGAAGTCGTTTTCTTAATTTGCAGGTGTTTTTTTCTATTTGCAGCGCATTGAGCTCTCTCGGCCACCGTAGATTACACTTTTTTTGGTGTATTTTCAAGTTACGTTTTCACCCTAAATTTAAAACTTGACTGTAAATGACACAAAATAGAACTAAAACTGATATTTACCTCTACTTTTTTGACACATACTATAGAAAAGTAATCGATCAAAGCATGTAGAATGTTTTATTATGACTTAACGAAAACATAGTGTAAATCTTTTTGTAAAATCAAGCCGTGGGTCGTGCCTAACTATATAAACACTCTTGTCTCCAAGCGGGTTTCAGCTCACAAAACACAGTTTGGGAGAAAAATCTGAACATTGGCAGTATCTAATGACTTTTGTGATGGTACAATCCCTCCGTGTCGAGGACTGATAGTCTGCTGGATTAACAGCGCTCTGGATTATTCTCCTGATGAATATTGCTGGCCTCATTGAGTTAACCTCCGCAGACTGTTGGATGACTTTTCCCAGCACCTTTTAAAACACCAGCTCATGATGTAAGAATCCCCTTAAATATGTAAAGTATATGCTTAAACCTGGCCCCGATAACACACTCTTTTATCCCATGCTCCACTTTCAGCCACTTTCTGCTGTACACGGATATTCATTTGAATCAGCGTCTTATCAACGCCGGTAACTGAGCGAAAGTTCATATCGCTGACGGCTGAGAGAAAGTGGCAGCGAACATCTAATTTCGGGAAATTTCTGGGGTGGTTAAAAAGATGAGAAACACTACAGTTACAGGTGTGAACAGGCAATTAGCTGTCTATTGGAATCAAGGTCAGCATTCTTTGAGGATCATTATCTGCTAATGGAAGTTCATTTACTCACTCGTTTAGGGTGTGATAAGGCAGGAGGGAATAGGCCTGTGAATCATCTCTTTTGTCTGCTTTGCTCTTCTAGACCGCCAGATCTCGTATATTCACGTTGATACAAGCATGAGTTATTTGCTCATGAGTTAATGCATGAGTTATTTGAAGACGCGGGCCAAATCTTACCGAAGAACAACGCCAGGACAAATAATGTAGCATTATATAATTGCACCCAGGGTTATTTGCAGGCATATTAAAATTAATTAAACATTTCTTGACTTTCACAGACAGTAATTATCTCACTATTAGTGCTGTCAAACGATTAATCACGATTAATCACATCCAAAATAAAAGTTTTATTTTACATAATATATGAGTGTGTACTGTGTATATTTATTATGCATATACAAATACACACACATGCATGTTTTTATATTTCAGAATAATATGTTATGTTTATATATTTATATAGAATATAATAATGTAA
The DNA here is from genome assembly GCA_027422405.1 of Ptychobarbus kaznakovi. Taxonomy (NCBI): domain Eukaryota; kingdom Metazoa; phylum Chordata; class Actinopteri; order Cypriniformes; family Cyprinidae; genus Ptychobarbus; species Ptychobarbus kaznakovi. The sequence continues at coordinate 5,422,658 of CM049803.1, read as the reverse complement.
ATATATAAATGCATATACAAGTATATGCAAGTAAATTTTTTCAAATATATACATACACGTGTTTGTATTTATATATATATATATATATATATATATATATAGCACAGTAAACATACATATATTATGTAAACAAAAACTTTTTTTTGGATGCGATTAATCATTTGAAAGCACTAATATTATTGTAAACCTGTAATCAGACAAGATATTTTGTTGTTGATATAATAATCCACTTTTCTTCAGCCTACACTGAAAATAAAAACATGGTGTAGGATTTAATCTGAAACTATTTTCAACTTAGAAATTGCTTGCAAATTGCACATATAATTGCAAAGAAACATCAAGTAATACTGAATTAAACATTAACTTTTGATGTAGAAAAACTGAAACAGTGTTGTCCTGTAAAACGCACTCCAATAATCTGTTTTATTCAGAAATATTGGCAAATATGATGCAAGAGATTTATGGATTTCTCAAAGTTTGTCCAAAGAAGCTGGGGGGGGGGGGGTAAATCATGCTGTGCAATGCTAGCCAGTGTTGTCCAGCTGCACATTAAGGGTTTTGTGTTAAACCACTGAAAACAATGATTGTGATTTTAATGGTAAAAGCCTGTAAACTACAGTAAAAACATGTTAATTGTTTAATAGTAGAGGTCCTTTACTAAATACAGTGAACATCAATAATAGATAATAGCAATAACGATAATATTGATGATGATGATGATATAATAATAATTAACTTATTATTAAACAGTTTTGGAACCAGTTATGCACATTAAGTTTTTCTCTTTACCGCCTGTGTTTTTATTTTGTGTTTTTTTGGAGATTGTAAATGTTCTAGTACTTTATTAGGTTGGTTATACTAACATTATATAAGTTAATATGAAATAAAAAAATGTTTTACTGTAAATTTAAGTTCAATATGTTAAACCTAAATCATTGCTACTGTTTTCTGACAACCGCAGCTTACTGTAATTCCAGTTTACTGTAAAATGTTTTGTGTCTCTTCAAAAAATAATGAAACGCGTTTTACGATATAGTGTGGGAACTTTGTTTTTATGTTTAGTTGTTGTTGTTATTGTTCATTTGAGTGCTTTCACGATAGCATGACATCATGCATCCGTATCTGGTATTTCTGCACAAGTTTCTGAGCTGGAAGCATGACTTTAAGTATCGTCCCGTTGCATATTTCCAGCTAGCAAGTTGGAAACTCTTGCTTTCCAATTACGCGTTAGCTTTTGTTCCCATCACATTCCCTCGTCACATTATGTGTAAGAAGCGTGACGGTGTGTCGGGGGCCGTCATGTTTCCCTCAGCTATACAGAAGGTTTTTCTATATGCAGCTGGATATTTATAATCCAGTATCGATAACGCCGGTCCTAAACGTGCCCGGCTGCAATTTGTCTCAACAGAACTAGAGGGATCTCACGACAATGACCCCCTCCACATCATTATCTCACACAGTAAATAACCCACTCGGCTATTTCTGAGTGCCCTCCAAGACTCGGCGACCTCAACAAACCCCTCTTAAAGCCGAGAGAGAGGCAGGAGAGCGAGGGGGAAGAAGCTGTTGATGGAGTGCCGAGAGGAAGAGAGATAATGGCATTGGTATCAGATTTATTCAGAGGAAGGGGGCGGCCGTGATTTCTTCCCCATCTCCCTTCTGATTGCGAGGGAGACATGCAGAGAGGTCGGAGGGTCAAGCCAAGAGGAGACAGCATTGTGTAGGAACTGTCACGCACCGCCACCTATTTTGACATGCACAAGGCCGTTTGTTGTCTGTCGAACATGCAAATTGCTGGCCTGCTGTCATAAGGCAGCAGCGATCTGCTGGAGGGAAAATGAGACCACCTGTAAGCGCTGAGAGGGGTGATGGACAAGCATTGAGCTCCCTCCCCCAGACCCCCGCGCTCAAACACATGAAGTCAGGCCGCATTACAGGAGGAAAGGCTCCAGCGAGGGACTTTTTAATGGCTTCGGCTCACTCGCAGCTGATGCGCTCGCTCGCGGGAATGATTACAACTGGATTTAACGGAGAAACACCTCGAACATTTACATTAGTATCGTGATAGGTGCTTGTGCGTCGTAGTCATAGCTCATCAGTGCACCTGTGATTGCCAAACAAGGCCTTATTAATAAGACAAATAATGAGAATGAGAGAGATATTGGCCAGGTGTGTTTACACATACGAGGACTGTGTTATAGTGACCGAAGCCACCACAGTGCAACAGAACGACAGCAACAGGACAAGACACAGATAATATACAAATAGGCAATGTACAAAATAGCATAAACACAATATATAATATAGACAATTATGTATATACAGGTATGAAATGTGCAAATTTGAAATGAAAATAAGTATGTGTGATGAATAAATAATGTATAATAGTGTTGTGTGTTCCACGTTTATTGTCTAGTGTTTCTGTGAATCATAACTCATAGCAGAATATGTGATATTTAGGGTGCTTTCACACCTGCCTCATTTAGTTGGGTTGAATCGCACTAGAGTTGGTTCTCCCTCTTGGTGCGGTTCGTTTGGGCCGGTGAGAATACAGAAATCACATTCGGGTGCACACCAAAAGCGGACCAAACAAGCGTACGGTGGTCTCGGTACGCTTTCAAATGAACCCTGGAATGGTTCGTTTGTGGTGAGAACGCGATCCGACCTCAACAGACCCAACTGCAAAAAGAACTGCGCATTTTTGGACTAAACCAGCTGCCGTAGTCAGCTGCGCGGTGCATTATGGGATGAGGAGGTGTTTGTAGTTTAGCATGGCAGGTCGTGGACAAACTTGGGGTTGTGAGGAGGTGCAGAGCCTCATAGAAATTTGGTGACTTGCGATGACTCGTCGTTTGCAGTGCATTAATACATGATTTTCAAGCCGCATCTGCGCTTCATTCTCAAAAGTGATATATTGCCTGAAGTGGTTTATACAAACTATGTAGTAAAGGATGAGCAGGGATAGTATCCAGCCGTGCAGTCGTCTCTCCTTAATAGCAGTGTGCCGTCTGCTGCATTTGACTCTGTCTTTGTTTACTTCCGGAGCACCGGTGGAAGAAGCGCGCTCTTTCTGTCCAATCGAAAAGCAGTTTAGGGAATGCGTTCAAAGACACATCTAGCCAACAAGTGAAGCGGAGGTTGTCACGTGACTGCCTTTCTGGTTCGTTTCAGCTGGTTCGGACCAGAATACAGTGTGGTGTGAAAAGGAGCCAAAACAGGCTCAAAAATAGCTACGATGCATAATTGTTTGACTTTGGTCCGGACCAAAGCAAGTGAACTATCGGACTTTCCTTGTCTGAATACACCCTACATTAGCCTTTCTTTAATGGTAATGCTAAAGCATGTCCAGTATAATATGAGTTGTTAGTTATTGTTGTTTGGTGTTGATGATTAGTATTCAAACATTAATTAGTGTGCTGATTAGACGATAAACGTTTGCAAACAATGAACTAGATCATTCAAATCATTCAGGACAAGAACTGCATATGAAAGCTGCAGCAAAATAATAACAAAACTCAGTATGACTCGTTTGACCTTTTGAAGAAAATATTATCATATATTTTTTTAAGGCAAATTAATATACAGTGTGTATTCTCTCAGAGAAAGAGATTGTATCCTAAGGTAAAAAAGCTAAAAGGTGCATCTTTGTACCTTATTTACTCCAAATGGTGCATATTAATACCTTACAGAGAGGCTATATATTAGTAATAAAAAAATTGATATTAGTAACTAAAGTGTACATATCACATGTACTTATATATGTATATCTTATATATGTTTATATATAGAGAGAGAGTATGGCCAAGATGCATGTTGTGCTCATGAGCAAACACAATGAATCATAATAATGTCCCATGCATTAATAAAAATGTGTCAATTATTAATTTATTAAAACCAAAATAAGTCATTATTAGGAGTGTAAACATCAGTATCTTAGTCACTGATGGGGCATATCATTTCATCTGGATGATATTTGTCAAATATATGTATTTATTTTCTGACAGTTAGTGCTAATTAAGAGCAATTAGAACATTTTCATATTAGACGTCACTGTGTTTGTATAAACAATATACACACGCAGACACATAGCAGAACATCTCACTAAATGATAGTCACTAATAAAGCACAACAATAGAAACCCATGACAACATTTGCATTACTTTTTGGTGATATGGCCATTTTAGTACGCAACCATTCTTACAAATACTTATTGTAGTACTGATGATTTATTAATATTGTGCATCACGTAATAATCATGGTATATACAAACCCGATTCCAAAAAAGTTGGGACACTGTACAAATTGTGAATAAAAAAGGAATGCAATTTTACAAATCTCATAAACTTATATTTTATTCTAGAATATAGATAACATATAAAATGTTGAAAGTATTTTGAAATGTCATGCCAAATATTGGCTCATTTTGGATTTCATGAGAGCTACACATTCCAAAAAAGTTGGGACAGGTAGCAATAAGAGGCCGGAAAAGTTAAATGTACATATAAGGAACAGCTGGAGGACCAATTTGCAACTTATTAGGTCAATTGGCAACATGATTGGGTATAAAATGAGCCTCTCAGAGTGGCAGTGTCTCTCAGAAGTCAAGATGGGAAGAGGATAAATTCAATGCTGCGGCGAAAAATAGTGGAGCAATATCAGAAAGGAGTTTCTCAGAGAAAAATTGCAAAGAGTAAGTTATCACCATCTACAGTGCACATCCAAAGATTCAGAGAATCTGGAACAATCTCTGTGCGTAAGGGTCAAGGCCGGAAAACCATTGGATGCCCGTGATCTTCGGGCCCTTAGACGGCACTGCATCACATACAGGAATGCTACTGTAATGGAAATCACAACATGGGCTCAGGAATACTTCCAGAAAACATCCATTCGCTGTTGCCGGCTAAAACTCTATAGAAAAAAGAAGCCATATCTAAACATGATCCAATGCAGGCATTTTCTCTGGGCCAAGGCTCATTTAAAATGACTGTGGCAAAGTGTAAAACTGTTCTGTGGTCAGACGAATCAAAATTTGAAGTTCTTTTTGGAAAACTGGGACGCCATGTCATCCGGACTAAAGAGGACAAGGACAACCCAAGTTGTTATCAGCGCTCAGTTCAGAAGCCTGCATCTCTGATGGTATGGGGTTGTATGAGTGAGTGTGGCATGGGCAGCTTACACATCTGGAAAGGCACCATCAATGCTGAAAGGTATATCCAAGTTCTAGAACAACATATGCTCCCATCCAGACGTCGTCTCTTTCAGGGAAGACCTTGCATTTTCCAACATGACAATGCCAGACCACATACTGCATCAATTACAACATCATGGCTGCGTAGAGAAGGATCCGGGTACTGAAATGGCCAGCCTGCAGTCCAGAGCTTTCACCCATAGAAAACATTTGGCGCATCATAAAGAGGAAGATGCGACAAAGAAGACCTAAGACAGTTGAGCAACTAGAAGCCTGTATTAGACAAGAATGGGACAACATTCCTATTCCTAAACTTGAGCAACTTGTCTCCTCAGTCCTCAGACGTTTGCAGACTGTTATAAAAAGAAGAGGGGATGCTACACAGTGGTAAACATGACCTTGTCCCAACTTTTTTGAGATGTGTTGATGCCATGAAATTTAAAATCAAATAATTTTTTCCCTTAAAATTATACATTTTCTCAGTTTAAACATTTGATATGTCATCTATGTTGTATTCTGAAAAACATATTGAAATTTGAAACTTCCACATCATTGCATTCTGTTTTTATTCACAATTTGTACAGTGTCCCAACTTTTTTGGAATCGGGTTTGTAGCAATAATTCCAGGCTACTGTAAATAATAAGGATCTTCTCATCATATAGACTATACAAATTCAGATTCATTCAAATAATTGCACTCTAGTATGACTCTAAAACCCAAAAGATGCAATGAAAAGAAACATGCACAAGCCTATTGTCTAATATCTGCTCCACACTATATGGGCTGTAAATGAAAACGCTACAAGCGAGAGAGCCATTTGGTTTTGATTTAGCTGCACATCATGTAAATACATCAGAATCTCTCACTAGACATGGCATTGATGTCAGTCAAGTGAGTGTTATATTCATTCATGACCTGTAATATCTCACGGCTGTAACAAAGCAATATTAGCAGCACAGCCATTTACAAGCGCTGATAAATGAAATATATGGCACACCTTGTATACTATTCAGCCTTTAGCCAGAGCCCAGCGACTAATGAATGATGATTTGCCAGCTGCTGCATGTGTGTGGCATGCGGCGATCTTTAATTTATGGATGTTTTGAACAGAGAAGTTAAAAGTACAGCCTTATTCCCTCCAGACACGCATATCAAGAGACGAAGAGTCGCTATACACATAAATCTCACATCGCTTACACATGCAACCAAACCGGAGCATCAGACCCAGTTTAATGATACGGACAGCAGCCGCTCTTATTATATCATTTAGTTTACTCAAATGTATTCAAATGCCACCTTTATAATCCCGGAGGTGTTTTGCATAAATTGAATAAATCACGCAGATATTTCGGAGAGAATCAAACATATCAAAGGTTTTCTGTCTTTGAAGTGTGGTCGTCTTTAATTCCAAAACAGATTTTCATGATAAATACATACATTATTTATGAATTGCTGATAGAGAGGGGAAGGGGGGAAACAACACTCAAAATGCATGAATCATTTTAAGCCGTGAAAATGTCAAGAGAGGCAAAACGACACATTGGCTGGTCCTGAAGCACGCGGGGCCGTATGTTGAGCTCATTAGCAAACACACGGGCCGAGTCAGAATAATATCCCGCACTCTTGTTTGTGTATCCCGTGCATGAATAAAAAAAAGTCTCAATCATTAATTTGAACCAAAAGAGTCATTATTATCATTTGCAGTGTCTTTAAATGTAAACTCCAGCATGTCAGTCACTGAACGTGCATCTACTCGCATGATGTTTCTTTCAAATTCGAGCGTTATTAGAAAGTTTCAATGTGTTACACGTCACATGATTATTTTTTGCTCCCTCATCGCCCTTCACAAGCTATCACCTTTCAGTTAAAATTGCATGTCATTTATTAACCTAACAGCCATGTTAATCTTAAACTCTGGTTTAACCTCATAAGTGTCCCCTCGCCTCTGGCCAGACCATAAATACTGAATTCTGGAGGAAAGTGTTAAATGGACGATATTAGGCAATGAAGTGTGTCTAAAATGTTCCGTGCATGCAGTTCAAATGATGCTTTATGGGGCTGTGTGCAATAATAATTAAGTACTTAGCAAGAGCAAGAAAAACAGGGTGGAAAATTACCAAAGTTTCATCTGTTTTATGATGCAGGACTCTACACTACAAAAAATAATACAAATGTCTGTAAAATAAATATATAATATAATAATAATGTTTAAATAATATAAATCTTTATAATTTTAAATTTCATGTGGCAGTAAACGTATTGCTATAAATATTGGACAAATTATAATATAATATAATATAATATAACATAAATAGTAGTATAGTCAATGCAATATAAAAAATGTCTATTCTATATACAAAAAAATACATATTTATTACTAATCATAGAAAATATAGCAATTTAAAAATGATCAAATCTTCTCAGAAAACCAAATGATGAAGATTACAAGGCAACAAATTATAATAAAATATTACAAAATACATATTGATTATGATTCTATGAACAGGCCATAAAACTGTCCATCCTTGTTGTTGAGCTCTGTGATTATGATACATCTTGAGAAACATTATAAGAGAAAATGATTTTTAAAATGCATTATGTAAATATATCTTTCAGGAGGTACAGGAGGTCATTCACGTCATCCCACTTGACTGAAGAAAGACAAAAACAATGCACTTGTTTAATTAACAAAGCCTCCTGCCAAGAACTATGAGAAGCGAAGTGGAGGGCTTTAAATGAATTACTGAAGGGAGGTAAACACAGAGCGCTGCGTTACAATGGCTGCTGTCACTATAAGTGATGATCGGTGCTCCTCTGTGAATGCTCATTTAACCTGTGAACCCCAAGGTTATTCCTGTACCTTCAGCGTTCTCTACAGCCGGCCCATGATTTATGTGTGTGAATCCGTCTTCATCATCTCCACCTTTATCTCCATCAGTGTTAATTAAAGGAAGGTCAGCGTCTGCCTGCTTTAACATAATAAATCACCTCCAGGCCACCGTAGCACAGCCGCCGAGCGCCTACATACATATTTAACCAGGTCATGAATGAATCAGATAACATACAGCCTTTTATAGCTCAGGGGAGCTCGGTGTGTTATTGTAGGAGAGAGAAATGAAGCAGCTTTCTTTTAACTCCATGCTTGTAGGTTTTTGGCAGTTTGAGGGGCCGAGGTTTGCGGCATCACGACTGACAGCCCAAAACTAAAAGATGACGCGAGCGACACGCTCATGTGGGTTCATGCAAAAGCCTGACCGGATACACCGGCTTCATTACCATATCCAGACACATAATGCAGCCAGATATATTATTCATCTAGTAAAAGTGTCTCGCTCATCAACACTCGTGGTCTTCTGTTCATAAAAATCAAGAGGTCTAGTCCTGAAACGCCTGAAGAGATCTGAATAATCAAATGCACCACAACACGAATGTGCATACAGGATAATTCAATGCATATTATACATTTACAGCCATAAAACCTTGTAAACTAATTTAAACGTTACATAGGCAAAATAATGCATGTATATACTAGCATTCAAAAGTTTGAGGTCGGTACATTTTTTTATTTTAAGTCTCTTCTTCTCATCAGGGCATCATTCATTTGATCAAACACACAATAAAAACAGTACAAATTTGAAATAATATTATAATGTAAAACAGCTGATTTCTATGTGAATATCTGTTAAACTGTAATTTATTTCTGTATTTTGCGCATCATTACTGCAGTCTTCAGAGTCACATGATCTTCAGAAATCATAATATTATGCTGATGCAAGAAACATTTCTGATTATTATCAATGATGAAAACAGTCGTGCTGCCCAATATTTTTGTGATTAATTTTATTTTTCAGGATTTACAGATAAATCGAAAAATCAAAAGAACAGCATTTATTCAAAACAGAAAAATGTATTTACTGTCACTTTTGATCAATTTAATCCATCTGTGCTGAATAAAAGTATTAATTTATTTAAAATAAAAATCAGTATGTGTAATATATAATGCCAATATCGCTTATAAAACCTGAGTAGAGTTAGTGAAACTGCACTTTACAGTTAAACTGAAGACCTTAATTTCTATCCTCAAGCTTTGGGCTGGTGGATACTGTAGCATAAACTGAACATTATGATTTTTATATTTATCTTTTGGGCGTTTGCCTCTCTCATTCATAGATGCTTTAGAGATGACTGGAAGATGAGCAGGTCATGGATCTAGCATCGGTTGGAGACTGGAGCATGAACAGAAACCACTTTACCAGGGTTTACAATTACCAGAGCATGTTCCAGATCCAGAACGAATCATAAATTCATATTATTATAAGTGTACAGAGACATTTTTCACTTCAAATCGATTTTCGAACAAATAAAAGCAGCTTTCAAAAAAAAAAACGGCCCCCAAATAAAATAAATGTGAACTATAACTTGTGTATAATCTATATAGAAATTATATATAAACTTGTTTATTTCAGCTAGTTGCCAACGTTTCCAATTAAAATTTTGTGTAACCTGACGTACTAAAACTGAAACAAAAAACAACAATACTATATAGGTATTTAAAAAATAAATACAAATAATAATACAAAATGACAAAAACACTCAACAAAATTAGTAAAACTTTCCAATGAAAATGGAAAATATAAATACAAACAGATTGTAAATATTAGTACCTCAACGATACTAAAACAACACTGATGTTTTTAAGTAACACTTTTACATGTTATTTAATTCATATTTGAAATCCAATTCAGCAATATCACTTCAATAACTTGATTCTGAACGACACACGACTGTTATTACGGTGAACGGATGGTTGTAAGTAGCTGCAGATGGTTGTAAAGAGAAAATGGGTAACAATTAGTCCTGTTGTTATGTTAACATTATGGTGATACGCTCAAGCATCAGCGACTTCATCAAACCAAAGAGTAAGTCTGATGTCTGAAGCAGCACTATGAGGACACACACGCGAGGTCAGGATTCATCAGAGCGTCCGTCTCTCTTCTCAAGGTCAAACACAATCTCTTCTGGATGTAGTTTTGCATGCGGCGCCCCATAATTCACTGTAAAGCCTAAAACCCAGCCCAAACTCCCCGCCGTCCCTGGATCCCTCTCTCTGAACACGCTCCTGTCCGCTCCGGTGAGCCGAGGAGGTCAGCAGGTCAACACTGACCTGCCATGTCCGCTGTCACACGGCTGCAGAGGGCAGTCAGGGGCAAAGCCATGCCAGGTGAAGCTACTCCAACACTTTCACAGCTCCGCTCGCTTCAGATGGGCTTTTTTGTTTTCAAGCTTGTTTTTTGTTTTTAGATCTAGGACAATATAGTGCAATAATTGACCCCATTCGACTTCTATAGCAGCGTCTCAACATGATGGCATCTACAATAATCATCAACGCATCATAACAAAAAATGGTGCTGTATAGCACTAAAAGTGGTTCTAGGTTCGTAATCATAGGGGAACCACTTTTGGTGCTGTATAGCACCATATCTTTAAAGGTGCTATACAGTAAACTTTGTCAAATGGTGCTATGTAGAACCATAAGAGGTGCCATATTGCATTGTATTTCTTCAACAAAAATGGTGCTAAACAAGCTTTGGCTCATAAAGAACCTTTTAAAGAGGCTTGACAGGTTCTTTGTACAGCAGTGGTGCTATATAGCACCTTAATCACCCCAAAGTACCACTGAAGAACCATACAGGGGTTCAATAGGTTCTGTACATGTTAGCGGTGCTATATAGCGACTCAGTCATGCTAAAGAGCCGGTGAAGAACCTCAGAAGAACCACTGAAGAACCATACAGGGGCTTAACAGACACGGTGTATATAGCCCCTCAAATGAAAGAGCCCTCTGAAGAACCACTGAAGAACCAATATGTGGTGCTATATAGCACCAAAAGTGGTTCCCCACATGATTACAAGCCAAATAACCACATTTAGTGCTATATAGCACCATTTTTTTAGAGTGTTTACTGAGGGAATATAAACCATAATCACCATGCTCAAAAAAAAAAAAAACCTTGTCTTAAATGTTGTTCAATGGGTGCAATTGTAGTCAACGTCATGCCTTGCCAAATAAAGACTAAGAAGACTAAAGAGTGCTGCAGTAATTACATTTGTTTGCAGTCCAACTTGCAAGTTTGCATCAACCTGCTTCACTCAACAAAAATACAATAGTATTTTGGATTATTGCAGAAAACAAGCTCTGTGACCAACCTAAGTTCATGATTCGTGCAAGTTTTGTTTCTCTTGTTCACCAGTCTTCACAAATAAACATAACTTTGTTTTAATTCTCACGCCTAAATACAATAGCCTGAGGTAAAAAGCTGAAGTAAGGCTATAACAAAAGTTTGCAAAACTTCAACAGCACCAGCGAGCTCTTTCAGTCTTTATTTAAAAAAAAGCATGTCCTATTTTGTAGTATTGTGGATGAATTTGCCCTCCACCATTTTTGTTTTTATTTTAGAGACAATTCCAGTTATTTACATGCTCATCTCTTTTGGACAGTTTTCTTTGCTATGACAGTTTTGATAGAAGTTTACAGAATAAGGGCCAGATTTACTAACAGCTTGCAGAGGTAAACTATATTTTGCCATTAAAAAAAAAACATGCTCCCACACTACAATTAAAAATCTATAAATCTACAATTGTAGAATTGAATAATATTTTTTTTAAGTTTAAGTTAGAATGGTTTGCAAGAGGATAACCTGGTGAGTAGAAGTAAAGTCTTGAGTAGGGTATTACTTATATATTCTATGTTATAAAATAAAAATGTGTGGATATATTGCATGCATTTGTGGATTTCTGTATGCATTTGTGAGTCCACTGCATGCATTTGTGGGAGGTTTCAATACTATTTTCAAATAACTCTCAGATTATTAGTACACGGTTAGGGATAGTGGAATGAGTTAACACATTAGCAAAGTTACTTATAGACAGTGTAATGTCCATCAAAGTGTTAGCAGACAGTCTACTAATACACTAATGACTGTAAAGTTACTTATAGTTCGTAGACTGTCTAAAGTTGACAATCACAATAATCTGTTATCTTGATGAATCTGTAAGATGTAAAGTTTGAGTTACAATAGTTTGCAAGAGTGTGGGTATACAAGACTTAAGTTAAAGCTTAAAAAAGTCATGAGTGAAGCACTACTGATAAATGTTAGGCCTATGTAGTCGAATAAAATGTGAAAATATCTTGAGCTTGTTTCAGACATTTAACCAAAAACCTATTCAAAAAAATAAACAGTGACGATTGAACCCAAGTGCAGAAAACTGTTAATTTCCAGGCTTTAGGACTCATTCCTGCCACACTTTATTACTAAAAACACTGAGACAAGATTTGAGACTTGAACTTATACTGTATATGAGAGACATAACTGCATGAGACACACACGTCGAATAATCTCAAAGAAGGTCCAATTCAATTCAAGTTTATTTATATAGCGCTTTGCACGATACAAATCATTCCAAAGCAGCTTCACAGATAATTCAAAGTTTCTACATTATATTTAGTAGTAGCTTATCAGTGGTGATTATAGGCGTGTTTCCATTACCCTTCAAATTGAGCAAAATAAAACTTCAAATTGAATATTCGCCTAATGGAAACACGTCAATTTCGCAAAAACTCCCATATATCGCAAAAAAACTTTTACGCTCGCATGATGCCGAAAGTCGAAAAAATGAACATTTCGCATAACTGCAATGGAAACTTTTTTTTTAGCATTTACAGGTCACAATGCGTATGTAAAAAGTCACATGATCACTTTTCAATGTACTATAACCTCCAAGAAACACTTCATACGTGGTCGCTCTCGAATATAAAGGGCGTTATTGATTAATTTAATGTAGCGTGGCTCTGATACAGCTGCTGAAGCTGACTGTGTTCATACCAGCCATGCCACGCATGTTTCTGAAGCGGCTCTCCTCGCTGCTTCTCTAAAGACACACGCATACGCCTCCTTTGAATAAATATAGCCAAAATCCCACCAAAATCCGTTGCCATGACTTATCGCGAGAGGCAAAATATTATGTTTTATTCGTATAGCATTGGTTAATGGAAGCGCAGTCATTTCGCAATACTTTTTTATCAACATGTATAAAATAAGCGACAAAGTTTGGCGCAAATCTGTAATGGAAACACGCCTTATGTCAAGTTGATGTCCATATGGCAGATATGTACAGTAAAAATCATGCAGTTAGTTAATGACATGCAATCAAACAGACGGTGAACACTATTGACAGCAATGATTATATGTTGCAAACTTGTAGGGAAATTTGGTAGTGTTGTATGTTGTCTGAGGGTTGCATCATCTGAGGTCCTCTGGGGGTTTGGCATCGTCTCTTCTCAGGTGTTTGGTCATCTCAGATCTTCATAAGGGCTGGATCCAGACTGGTTCCTAGTTACTTCGGGATGCCAGTCTCATGGACATTGAATCCCCAATGGATTTGAGAAGCAGTGGCGTGGACAGACTGTTGTGATGCAGCTGTTAAAAACGCCACCAAGTTTACTTTCAGTAGCCGTCAAGCTCGACTGCCGCGAGTGGCCCGTCATGAAGACAATACATCGAAGCCACGCACTAGTTTTAAGTAACTCACATCCATACAGTTGCGGCAGACACTTCGCCAAAAAGAAACACTCAGCGAGAGAGAGAGAGCTTTCACATATCCAGTCCAAGGCCCTGCCACAGACACTGACTGATGTCGAAATCTACTGATCCTTTCCGTACTCGCTCACGATCGCTCAACCGCAGAACGCCCTCGCGTCGGGTCGAGAAGCAGGCCCTTCAGAACGCCTGTCTGTCAGCTTAGCCCTTAATCTGCCACACACACGATCACGGGGACTTCCCAGCACCGTAATTATTGTGTATATCTTCCTGTGTCAGAGCGAACATCAATAACAGTAATGACAGTCCTGATCTCATTACAGTCCTTTCTGTACATCGGGGAGCAGCGGGAACGGCTTACGCACCAACACACACACACTGCTGCTCTTACACAAAGGAAAACACCATCTTGAAAACTATTTGGACCTTCCCCTAGCTCTCAGCTCCAGCGCTGAAACAGGAAATAGCTATTGTCAAGCTTTAGTTGAGAATGTGTGCCACCGCCGAGGAAGAGCTTGGCAGAGATATAGACAGAAAACGGATGTGCGGAGCGGAGGAGAGAACGAGGAAGAAGAGTCGTGTCAGTTCGCTTTGGGAACGCCACGTACCCGCTCTCGGCTTGTCGCGGGGCTTGATGAGTGTGTGTGCGCTCTGGGTAACTTGGCGAGAGTTGTGGGTGTGGTGGGACTTGTGTACACATGCTCTGACAGCAGTTTATGTGTTTGTGCAATAGTCACCAATCACACAAGGGTTCTGGAAATGACTGCGTGGGTTCTGACTCGCAATCCATCCATCTATCGTGCTGCATTTCTGTTCACATCAAACTTTTGTTCTTGGTCCAATACAACAGAGCACACTGTTTTTAGCTGTAAAACGGAATATAGTGCATAATGCTGAATGTCATGGAAGTTGGCACATTTTAAATTAATAAATCAAAAGTAGGCCTGTACACTGAAACAAACTGTGATATGGACTAGTGCCTGTGAATATTAAACCGCAAAAGACTGAATATGAAATCTGCATGTTGTGTGTGTTTCAGTTTACAGAAGCACACGTGATGCTCAATGTTCCCTCTATTTATTATATTTTTTTTTTTCAAAACTTGTACTTATTTAGCGGACATTTCGGCCACCTGAGCAAAACATTCTTTATACCAGACTCGTACAGCGCACACACAAAAAAAGTGTGATGCAAATTTTAACTTTAATGTGCTATTTATATTTTATTTGACCCTTGATGTAATTAAATGATGCACAGTTTAGGTTACCTGAGATTTTTTTGTTTTACACTGCTGCTTTACTAATAAAAGCTATTTAAATCCTTAAAAAAACACGCAGAATGGTTCAATTCTTTATGATAATGTCAATTATATTAATCTAAAAATTTAACTGTTCTGTGTGATATTTTTAATTATTTTGATGTAATATAATAATAAAAGAAATGCAAGCAGATATTGCTCATAAATTCCCTTTTTGAGGTCAATTATTTATTAAGTTTGTAATGTAATATAAAAACAAACTGAAGCATTTAAACTGATATAATAGAACATAACATAACATAACATAAACATAACATAATAGAATAGAATAGCAAACTAAAGCAAGTAAATAATTATATAATATAATATAATATAATAGAACATAACTGAATAGAATAGCAAACTAAAACATTTAAACTGATATAATAGAATAGAATAGAATAGAATATAATATAATAGAATAGAATAGCAAACTAAAGAACTGAAACTAACTGAATAGAATAGCAAACTAAATTAAAGATAATAATAGAATAGAATAGAACATAACTGTTAAACTGATTTAAACTGATCTGTAAGATAAATATTTTAAAAACCGTGAACATGAATTCTGTTATAGTTATCTAAACATCCCTATGTAGGAGCGTTTGCACACTACTCCCCTGTGTGTAACTGTACATGTTGTTACCGTTCTGTGCCCATCTTCCACTATTTGCACTTAATCAAGCCACTCTTCATTGTGTTTGTGTTGGCTCTCATGTTGAGCTCTTTCATCCGCAGCCATTAAAGTATTTGATTTATAATACAGCGACACATTATTCTCTTTCTCTGACACCTGTAAACCACATTTACCGGTTCTAACTCTAGTGGTTTGCTATAAAAGGACATGAACACATCTTCATCTCCAGAGCAGCTCTGAGAGTCACTTCCATCAGCAGATAGACATTGAGTCTCAAAGATCTTCACTACAACACGGCAACATAATAGTTCTGCGTAACTTCAATACAATACGACATAATTATTAGAGGTGTGCAGCGAAGCCAGTATGTGTATCTGTAACAATCACAACATTGTTCGTATCTGTATTCGGATAAAACCGGAAGTAGGCGGAGCTTGAACCTGAGTTACCTGATGAGACCGTTATGTCTATGATTTTACAGCCTATCTTTAATATTTTTATTGCAAAGTTCAGTGATAAAAATATTTATTGCAAAGAACAATGTGCTTCTCAAATAAATACTTACACTAATAATAATACAATTAAAGATTAAGGAATATCTCACAATCAAGAGATTTTTTTCTGATTTTTTTAAGTCTTCAGTTTAACTTGAAGAATTATATCATACTGTAATATATTACTATTGCACCGTAAATGCATTTCTAAAAGCATTATACATATTATTATTAGTGATTAAAAAAATGTAAGAATATCATGCAATTAAAATATTTGTCCTTCATGTTTTCATTTATTCAGTAATGTATCATTTGAAAAAAAGCTAAGTTTTGTTGTAAAGGAACTGCTGCAGTTTTATGAATACATTTTCAGTTTTTCATAGTACATTTGTATTAAATCTAACACTCAATATATACAAAAAATACAACTGAATTTATTCAAAATAAAACAGGTTACACAGGGCCCTAGTTAATAAAAAGCCCTATTGCTGTTACAATTTAAATAACTTATTAACTTGTTAAAGTTTAATTAAATGTATTAGGCGTGATTACAATTTAATTAAACCACTAAAACTGAAACCAGAATAATTTAGAAAGAAAATGTAATTTGGGGGACAAAAAAAATAAAAGAGAGAGCGGCCTAATATTAATACATTATTAATTGTTTATGAATTCATGATGATTTAAATTAAATGAAACACAGAATGTGGGGAAACAAATGTAAACAGACTTTAGGGCCCTAAATGACACCCTCAGCCGAACTCATGGCATCAGTCACAGTGTGATTCAATCAGTCCGGAGCGCTACAGATACAGGTGGAGCTGCTGTAAAGCCTTCACATTACTCTGACGTCAGGCCTGTATCTCTGGCTAATGGACACGTTAGCAGAGCTGCCATCTGCCATCAGTCTTAGCCACCTTCCCTCCGCCAGGCTACCTCCGAGATCCGCTGGAAGATCCCGCCGTCATTAGCTTTATAAATGAAGCAGATCTGGCACAGATGCATTCAGGAGGACATCTTAACTGAGTTATGACTAACTCCTGCCCTCATTTAGGCGGTTTGTGTTTCAGCGCAGATGCCTTTCTGAAGCGAGCCGGGCCAATGACAATATCACACGCTACTTCCAGCAGCTATTGTTTTCAGGGACAATCATGTGCAATCCATCAAAGAGCGCCCAGGCCCACCCTGTAACGTGAGCACTCTATCCCAGGCACGTTCACTCGCACCCGGGTTCTGTAAGGCGGCACTGCCCCCATCTGGCCTGTGGCGGCCGTTGCACGTGGAACTTGTTAACCCAGGGCAAAGCTTTAATTAAGAGACAGCCTTAGAGCAGCAAGCACAGCAAATCCCCCGTCCCTGCGCTCCAGCCGCCGCCTATTTGCACTGATAACTGTGAAATTCAGCCGGTGCATGAAGAGAGAGGGAAAATCATTTCAGCGATAGCTGTAATGGGTTTAAAGTGTGGCTGGCGGCGGGCCAGGCTGAGCTCAGGAACAGAAAACCCGCCGTGCTCCTTTATTGTCTGCTGAGATTTCTGAAGAAACCAGGCCGCGAGTGACACATCCTCGTCGATTCTGCGGCTGATAGCGCGGATCGCTGCTACAATGGGGATTTGAATAGTAATTAATGTAATTGATGAAAGGAACAATGGGGCGGTGTGTACGCGGGGAGCGCATTTGAAAGCCTATCCCTTCCGCCCAGAGATGCTAACAATGGCAGAGGAATGCTGGGAAGATTCCCCACAGTTTTCCCAGCATTCCGAGAGGTGGAATGTTGCTCTGTTTGTTCTGAGCTCATATGCGATGGTACTGGTCTTATGAAGTCATGTGATATAGTTGTGTGAGGATCAGACAGTCTTCCCCTTCACCGTTCAGGAAGATGCATCGAGGTGTCGGGCCGGTTTGTGTCTGTAACCAAATGCAACATGCCAGTTTGAATATGGAACAAGATTTGGAAGATGCAGTAAGAGACTCTATCAAGTTTTGGTCTAAATAGCACACACTGCATCATATAACTAGGGTTACAGTGTAATTAGTTACAGTTACATGGAATTAAATTACGTACTTATGAAAATGTTAAGGATTACTTACTATTTGATTTTTCACACACACTCCCACATACAGAAATTTATTTATTTCAGTGTGACCTTACACCAATATTTAAGTTTTCGATAAGGCTATCTGATGTAGTGTTTCATGTTTTAATGTGATGGGGATGTTCTGTGCATCAGATGCCAATTTCCACAAGTTTCAGGGTAATCTGCTGTTTTAAAGAACCTGTTTCGGTGTAATTCTTTAATTAATACATTGCATTGTGTTTTAAAAGGGGAGACTTTTCTTCTGGAAACATGCTATTGTTACAGACAATAAACTTGCCTTGACAGCAAAATTACAAGTGAAATTTTACATTTTTATATTATGAACAAATATATGGGCAGCCTTTTTCTTTTCGGTGCCTTGCTCATATAAAGTATGAACATATGCTGGTTATATATATTGCTTGATATATATATATACAAAAAGGAGTAAATTTTTACCAATATAAAGACACACTATATGTGTAATCCACATCTCCTTTATAACATTTAATGATGTCCTAAAATATAATAGTTGAAAATATTAGAAATTTAGAAAAGTAATAAAAAGTAATCAAAACTGCTGCAATTGTATGAACATTTATTGTATAATATTATTATATTTAATTACTGAGTTCAACATAAAATAATCATCAAGGAGAGTAAATTTTACATTTGATAGTGTAAACAATTTTTATGGGCAATTGGGTATTTTATTATATTTAATTACTGTTATATACATATGATTTTTTGGATCAGCAAGAAAAAAAATGTATCATTGTATGCAATTTGTAATTTTTTTTGCATGTATTACTTAAAGCACAGAGAATGTCAATATGGGTATTTTGATATAATTGTATGAGTATATATCTGTTCAAAGGCAAGGAGACAAAAGAGGAAGCAACTCGGTATTAACAGCTGAAACACGTCTGTGTGTGTGCGGCTGATGTGCGCACAGAAAATACCACAAGTAACGAATCGCTTTTTTCCCTCCTTTTTTGCACTGGGATGGTTTAAAATTGCTTGAATGTGTAAACTCGCCAGCTTAATATGCAAATCATGCATGCCAAAGGCATCACCGATCAACTACGATCCGTTTAACCCCTAATATATGTGTGTGTGTGTGTGTGTGTGTGTGTGTGTGTGTGTGTGTGTGTGTGTGTGTGTGTGTGTGTGTGTGTGTGTGTGTGTGTGTGTGTGTGTGTGTGTGTGTGTGTGTGTGTGTGTGTGTGTGTGTGTGTGTGTGTGTGTGTGTGTGTGTGTGTGTGTGTGTGTGTGTGTGAGTGAGAGAGACCCTGGACCACAAAACCAGTCTTAAGAGTCAATTTTTCTAAATTAAGATTGATACATTATCTGAAAGCTGAATACATAATATTTCCAATGATGTATGATTTGTTATGATAGGACAATATTTGGCTGAGATACAACTATGTGGAAATCTGGAATCTGAGGATGCAAAAAAATCTAAATATTGATAAAATCATCTTTAAAGTTGTTCAAATGAAGTTCTTAGCAATGCATATTGCTACTCACACATTACGTTTTGATATATTTACAGTTAATACATTTACCAAATATATTCATGGAATATGATCTTTACTTAATATCTAATGATTTTTGGCATAAAAGAAAAATAGATAATTTTGACTCATGCAATGTATTTTTGGCTATTGCTACAAATATACCCCAGCGACTTAAGACTGGTTTTGTGGTCCAGGGTCACATATATATTAAAGCAATAATAATAAGTGCCAACAACCCCCTTAACTGTTATAAATTCACTGTAAACCACGGCTTCACTGGGGATTATTGCTTTTATAAAACGGTTATAAAATATGTAGTAAGGTTTCACGAAATGAAATAGAGCAAATAAAGTGTAATTATATTAATAAAAACATTATTCTTCCACCAAATAATGTAGTTCCTCAGAAACGTTTGTGGTTCCAACAAAGTGGTTGCTGAGCAACATACAAATGTAAACAAAGGTGTATGTTTGTGGAATCATTTACAACAGCTTTGAACTTGGCTTAACCAATCAGAATCAAGGACCGGAACTATCCGTTTTATAAATATAATTATTCCACGGTCTGTCTGAATGCTGGATTCTGATTGGCTGGCAGGTATGCAGTATAACCGTTTAATGCACAGGTAGTTCCGAATCAGTTTAATCACCGTTCTATATTAATGCACTGCTTTAATTGATGCACACTAGCCAACACGCATCACTTGCGTGCGCACACACACACACACACACACACACACACAGAGGAGAGAGAGAGAGTGAGAGATGTCGGAGAACTTAGATTGTGCTGTACACACACATAAACTTGTTGTCAACGCTTCCCCGCAATTTTCATTACTTTACTTTTTACTTTAATTTTAGTCATTTAGCAGACGCTTTTATCCAAAGCGACTTACAAATAAGAAAAAGTAACTAAAATTAAAAGTTAAACTATAAATATTATATATACACATTTAAGAAGATAAATAAATTAAATAAAAATGACAAATGCATACAACAACATTTCAAAACTAAACAGTTTAAATGAAAACAAAAAAAATAAAGCTAAAATCAAGTCAAAATATTAAATCAAGAAAAGGTATGAGTAGGATAATGATTCTAACATAATACTAAAGGCCTACGTATACTTATTTTTTACATAGTAAGAATTGGTTATAAAAACTAAAACAGAAGTTAAACAAGTAGTAGGAAAGAGGAGAAATAAAAAGCGATACTTATATCCTTTGCCGGTGTCTCTGCCCATTGGAGTCGCACGGTAGAGTGGATGGTCTTTAACGTTACACTCTTCGGTCGTCTCACGAGGAGGGCTTCACACGACGGCTGCCGCGACCGCTGCCGTGGTATAATAACCTTTTTTAAACCCGTCTAACAAATCACTATTTGCATTCAGCTGAATACACTTTCCTGTTTATCACAACAAATGGCCAAGCAAGCATCCGACACTGACAAGGGACGCGATACAGTACGAGACCAAACGCGATTTCAGCAAGTCTCAACACAGTAAACAAAACAAGCGTTTCCTAGCAACAACAACTGTGTTAAACACTAAATGAGACAAATAAATACACTTACTTTTACTTTTTTACTTTTCATTAATAAAATAAAAGATAGATACTAGATCGTTACATTATATTCCCCAGCAACGAGGTGATAAAATTGCTGTTTTTGAAGTAATGGTAATTTATAGAGAGAGACGCGCAGATGCAGCAAGCAGGTACACACAACTGTCATCTCTCTCTCTCTCTCTCTCTCTCTCTCTCTCTCTCTCTTCTCTCTCTCTCTCTCTCTCTCTAATAATTAATTGAATTACATACTATAATTCATTCAAATAAATGTGGTCTTACCGCACTATTTCATCTCTGTGTCTGATTTGAAGCTGGCAGAATGCTATCGCTAACGAGCCGTAACTGATGAAAACAATTGTAATATTTACCCATTCGGTCAAATATTGTGCTGCAAAGAGCAATACAAGTTTTAACTTGGCAAATGACCAATTGACCATGGAATAAGCGGGATAATCAACGGCTAGCCGTGCATTAAAGGGTTTTAATTTACCTGTTTCTATTTACCTTGTTGTTTCCCAGAAACTCCTCCTGCGATCCTCCAGCGTTGTTTCCTGTTCTCCTGGGCTCAAGATCTCCTGGTACCCTGTGAAAGAGACTCGATTCAGTTCCCCAACGTAACACTCATTATTGGATATCTCTTCAAGTCACTCACTGGCCTCGCTCCTGCCAGCAACACCCCATCAATCTGCCTCTGCCAGTCCCATGGCGTTACCGGCTGCCTATGCAGGTGATTCGGCTAAGTGTGGCGGCTTTCTCCTACAACTGGCACCGTTGTATATCGAGATGCAGCCATGGAAGTTTCCTACCGAACGCTCCAAGGTAGCCTTTTTAATCTCCCTTCTTTCCGGTCGAGCACTAACATGAGCTAGAGCCATATGGAACGCCAATACTGCCATAATAAATTCCTTTGAAGCATTCACTAAACATTTCTCAGAGGTGTTCGGATCAGCTACTGGAGTGCTCTCTGGTGTCGAATCAGCTACTGCGCCTGCGTCAAGGCACTTCCTCTACCAACGAGTACACGCTGCAGTTCCGTACTCTGGTGGCAGCTAGCAGTTGGAACGAAGCGGATCTCCTCAGCGCTTATTGGCAGGGATTGGATACCAGTATCCGTGCTCAGATGGCGATATATGACGATTCCGTAGGATTGGAAACCTTCATGCAAAGGGCCAATTGCATCTCCCAACGCTTATCTGCCTGCCACACCACCGAAGCCATTCACCAGCCCATCTCACCCGCCAACGGTTTCCCAGTACCAGAACCCATTCAAGTAGACACAGCACGTCTCTCCAGCCACGAGCGTGCCTGCCGATTTGCAGCTGGGCTGTGCCTCTACTGTGCTTCTGCTAACCACTTCATCCGATCCTGCCCCATCAGACCCCCACGTTCAGCGGTGAGTACTCTCCAGATATATCCTCTAATTTCCAAGCTTTCTGTGCTTACGGTACAACTATTCACTCCAACCCACTCTGTTACAGCCTCTAGCCTGGTCGACTCGGGCTCCTCGGGCAACTTCATCTCCCAAGACCTCCTAAGTCGTTTACGCCTGCCCCGTCAACAGCATGCCCGGGAGCTCCGAGTCGAAACAATCAATGGAAAGCCGCTAGGATGTGGGTTTGTGAAGTTCGAGTCTCCCCCGATGAAGCTTAAGATCAGTAACCTGCATGAGGAGGAGATACAATTTCTAGTACTGGAGGGACCAACTGTGGATATCATCCTGGGACGCCCCTGGCTCATACTCCATTCTCCAGAGATCAGATGGGAGTCAAGTGAGGTATTTCCCTGGAGCGATTGGTGTCATCAACACTGTCTCAAGTAAATTCCACGTCCACCTCTCAAGTCACCCGCCGCTCTGGTCACCTCCACACAGGTTGAGAGTCCTGAGTCCAGCGTGACTCCCATGATCCCATCTGTTTATAGGGTGTTCCTGGATGTCTTCAGCAAGCAGGCATCCACACAATTACCACCTCATCTGCCATGGGACTGTGACATTGATCTACTGTCTGGATATAAACTCCCCAAGGATAGAGTATATCCGTTGTCCATCCCGGTGCACAAGGCTATGGAGGAATACATCAAGGAGGCTCTTAATCAGGGTTACATCCGGCCATCCAGTTCACCTGCGGCATCAAGCTTCTTCTTCGCGGGTAAGAAGGATGGGGGCTTGAGGCCATGCATTGATTATCGAGCTCTGAACGCCCAGACTGTCAAGCTCCCCTATTCACTACCCCTGATCCCGGCCATGATATCCTTGATCCTCTGTTATTGCAGGAATTCCATCGCATACATCCTGATCGTCCCGCACCCAGAGGCCGTGGTCACCCCCGTTGCCGCATAAGGGCGTCAGGAGCAGCCCTTGGTGGAGGGGGTAGAATCAGAGAGCCACAGTCACAGTCACCACCGTCAACAGCAATCACCAGATCACAATCACCTGAGTTCTAATCCCCCACACCTGCAATCCCTCATCAGCACTCCCATGAGTACCACGCGCTCTCTGACATTCATCGTCCGGTCTACGGTTCACTACCCTGAACACTACCCTGAACTAACCCGAATCCATTTGTACTTACCTGTGTCTATTTACCTTGCTGTTTCCCAGAAACTCCTCCTGCGATACTCCAGCATTGTTTCCTGTTCTCTTGGGCTCACAATCTCCTGGTACCCTGTGAAAGAAACTCGATTCAGTTCCCCAACGTAACACTCAGTATTGGATATCTCTTCAAGTCACTCACCTGCTTCAATCACCCTTCCCTCTGCATTCAGTCAATAAATCCATTGTATTATCACGTACCTGTTTCTCCTGGCTCTTTTTGTGACACTGTAGAAGGGAGAAGCCGATTAGTCACCAGAAGAAACAGACGGCAGCTTGTAAGTGTTCGTAATACTTGTTCATAGATCTGTTATTTAAATTATTTACTTGCTGCTAGGAAGGAATACTTCGTTTCCTACCTATTTTTAGTCTGCATTTTCGTTGCGGTTCATATTTTTGATTGCACTTACTGCTAATTATAATCATTTGCGCCTCCATTGCTCCTTGGGCAAGGTGTTAGTTTCGTCTCGAGCTATTAGCACTCTGTTAGTCTATTGGCTGGGCAAATCAGAAGCCGTTCACAGCTGTTTTCACTCTAGCCTCTTAGACAGTGTATTTATTTGATGTCCAAACGCTGACGCGGAAGCGTTCAGCCTGCTCGTGTGAAGACAGACGAGGGTAAAGACCGACGACTTTTTCCTGCGCGACTTTACCCGAGCAACGACACCGAGCAACACACTTAAGTATAATTTCTATCTTCCCTCACACACTCTCCTTTGCTATCCTCTATCATGTGTTTCGAAACCATTCCGGTTGTATCTCGACCACGCTTTAACATCACACACAGACGGCAACGTAATCCTGCTAACCTACGCCCTATCTCTACATCTTCTACTACACCTCTTTCCTTCTCCATGGCTCTCTGGAATTGTCAGTCAGCTGTCAACAAAGCAGACAATTTCTGTTTCTCTCACACCCCACGTCAGGTTGGCCGGGGTGGGGGCACTGGTCTGCTCATTTCAAATAATTGGAAATACTCAACCTACTCTCCCCTATGCAATTACAACTCATTTGAATCTCATGCGATTACTGTAATAGCTCCTATAAAACTCCAGATTGTGGTGATTTACCGTCCCCCTGGCCAAATTATAGCCCCCTTTCTAGAGGAGCTGGACGGGTTGCTGTCCTCTTTCATGGAGGATGGCACTCCAATCTTAGTTTTTGGCGATTTCAACATTCATCTAGAAAAGCCTTATGCTACAGACTTTCATTCACTCCTAGCTTCATTTGATCTCAAACGCCTTACTAAGGCTACTAACTACTAACACTCACAAATCAGGCAACCAACTTGATTTCATTTACACACGCAATTGTACTGCAGATAACATTCTGGTACAACCACTACATATCTCTGACCATTCCTTCATTAAATTTACATTACACTTTGCTACCCGGGTGCCACCAACCCCCTTACCGGTTACCTTTAGGCGAAACGTACGCTCCCTTTCTCCCTCCCATCTTTCCTCTGTAATATCCTCCTCTCTTCCCTCACCTACCTATTTCTCATCTCTGGATGTGAATGCAGCTACTGACACTTTATGCTCTACCTTAACCTCTTGTCTAGATTACATTTTTCCTCTCTCCTCCAGGCCAGCACGAACTGCCCCTTCTAACCCCTGGTTATCTGATGTTCTTCGTGAACATCGGACCAGACTCCGAGCGGCAGAGAGAAAATGGCAAAAATCAAACGATCCGTCGGACCTAAGTATGTATCAATCGTTGCTTTCATCTTTCTCCACAGAAGTCCACACTGCCAAATCTTCACATTTCCATAACAAGATCAACAGTGCTCCAGATATGCGTAATCTCTTCAGAACATTTAATTATCTCCTTTGTCCCCCTCCACCACCTCCCACCACTTCTATAACAGCTGATGACTTTGCAACTTTTTTTACAGACAAAACTAAAACAATCAGTAGTCAGTTTTCACATTCACTCACACAGGACCGCTCCAACCAACTAGATCCACTGCTCAAACTCCCATATTCTCCTTATGTGCCCTCACTGAGGCGGAAGTATCCAAGCTTCTCCTCTCCAGCCATCCTACAACATGTCCTCTAGACCCAATCCCCTCGCACCTTCTCCAAGCAATCTCTCCCACACTCTTACCAGCACTCACACACATCATCAACACATCTCTCCTCACAGGCATCTTCCCCACTGCATTCAAGCAGGCTCGGGTTACCCCACTGCTCAAAAAACCTACATTAAACACTTCTCTTATAGAAAACTACAGACCTGTCTCTCTCCTTCCATTCATAGCCAAAACAATCGAACGAGTTGTCTTCAACCAGGTCTCATTGTTTCTTTCACAGAACAACAAACTGGATGCTAAACAGTCAGGTTTCAGAAGTGGCCATTCTACTGAGACTGCGCTACTCTCAGTCACTGAAGCCCTGCGAATTGCAAAAGCCGATTCCAAATCATCAGTCCTCATTCTGCTGGATCTGTCTGCCGCTTTTGACACTGTCAATCATCAGATCCTCCTGTCCACCCTCTCATCACTGGACATCACTGGGATTCCACTTCGCTGGTTTGAATCCTATCTCACTGGTCGGTCTTTCAAGGTGGCCTGGGAGGGGAGGTATCCAAAGCACATCAATTGGTCACCGGGGTTCCCCAGGGCTCGGTTCTTGGACCCCTCCTCTTCTCCACATACACGACATCACTGGGTCCCATCATACAGGCCCATGGTTTCTCCTACCATTTCTACACTGATGACACACAGCTCTATCTCTCATTTCGACCAGATGATCCAACGGTAGCTGCACGGATCTCTGGTTGTTTGGCAGACATCTCGGCATGGATGAAAGAACATCACCTACAGCTCAACCTGGCAAAGACTGAGCTTCTTGTCTTCCCTGCCACTCCAACTCTACAGCATGACTTCACGATTCAGTTAGGTTCATCAACAATTACCCCATCAGCTTCAGTCAGAAATCTTGGTGTAATCTTTGATGATCAGCTGACCTTCAAAGAGCACATTGCAAAGACTGCTCGATCTTGCAGGTTTGCACTTCACAAGATCAGAAACATCAGGCCCTTTCTGACAGAGCATGCTGCACAACTTCTTGTCCAGGCCCTGGTCATTTCTAGGCTGGACTACTGCAATGCTCTTCTGGCTGGACTTCCATCAAACACAATCAAACCTCTACAAACGATTCAGAATACAGCGGCACGACTGGTCTTCAACGAGCCCAAAAGAGCACATGTTACACCTCTCTTTGTCTCCTTGCACTGGCTACAAGTTGCAGCTCGTATCAAGTTCAAGACACTGATGATTACATATAGAACAACCACAGGCTCAGCACCCTCCTACTTCCACTCACTATTACGAATCTACATCCCCTCCAGAAGTCTGAGATCTGCTAGTGAGCGAGGCCTCGTGGTACCATCACAGAGAGGCTCAAAATCACTCTCCAGAACATTCTCGTTCACTATTCCTGGCTGCTGGAATGATTAAAATAAAGTGTTACTCACTTCATCATAAAAAAAAAAAAAAAAAAACAACATCCTTCCTTTTTCTATATCTTCATATTTCTCTTTCTCTCCTTCCCTTGCATTGTATTTATTTGAACAATAGATTTTGTGTTAGGGGCACTTCCTCTGTTTGTTTGCCTCTTCACACTGAGAATGAAAATTACTAAATGTGAAATACTACCAGTTATGTTAATCACTCAGCACCCCCCCACCCATAGTATCAAATCAAATCACACCCTAATATATTTACAGCTATCTCACATCAACTTGATTTTCTCATATATATAATATATATATATATGTGTGTGTGTGTGTGTGTGGTGTGTGTTGTGTGTGTGTTGTTGTGTGTGTGTGTGTGTGTGTGTGTGTGTGTGGTGTGTGTGTGGTGTGTGTGTGGTGTGTGTGTGTGTGTGTGTGTGTAATATTACTCCCAAATTACCCAAATAATTATTAATCGATTAATTTTTCCCACAATGTGCCTCAACTATTCCATGTCCTCTGGTGGTTGGGGATTCCTACTAAACTCTACACTTTCATTCTCTCTCCGGGCTCTAAAGACCAAAAAAGGTGAAGCACATAAACAACAAACAATAAATAAGTGTCATAAATGGTGAATATGAATCTATATTTTTATTAATATTTTTAATCTGTATTTATTATATTTTCCATTTTTATTTTCATTTTAAAGTTTTAGTAATTTAGTTGTTTAGTCTGCTAAAAAAAAACATATATTTATTTAACTATGCCAACTAAAAAAATAATAATAATAATTGTGAGAGAGAGATAGAAATAAAATATTAATAAAATTAGCTAATTGAGGTAAATTATGCATCGATTAACATTAACTAAAAAATATAAATAAAAACAGTGCTGTAAACACAAATAATTACTGGATCTACGTCCTTTATTATAGATTTAGGGTTGGGCGGTAGTGGTAGTTGCGATATTCCCCCAGGTGTGTAATTATGACTTTTTAGCAGTGAGAATGAGTGAAATACGTGCTAAATTGATTGAATATTACATACAAATAATTATTAATCGCACTTATTCCTACTAAACTCTACACTGCTTCTTCTAAATGGTGAATATGAATCTCTGGGGAGAGAGAGATAGAAATAAAATATTACTGTTAACATTAACTGTCTCCGGCGGCGAAGGGCTTGCCTGCAGATGGGGCTGTGTCTCCGAGGGCTTGCCTGCAGAAAGTCTCACGAGAGACCCGCTGCTCCAACCAGCATCTACAGCTCATAAAACCCTAATGATGATCCAGAGAGAGTCTCATTAGAGCCTCTCCTCATACCTCCAGAAATTAAACTCAGAGATCTCCAGAGGACGAGCTCAAACAGCATCATGAGGAGCATCTGTTAACGCTGGAATAAAGCCGAGCGTCAAATTCCTCCATATTTCAACTACAGAATATGATTTTACATTATAATCCTTCTCCTAACTCCTGACTATTTAATAGTATTATTATATAATTTTACTTACGAATAGACATTGATAGGACATGAATTATAATAAAACGATGTGCTGACTAAAGTGGATAGTTTTTATTGTTCCTTTTTTATTGTATTGTCCCAGGTTCAAAATAAATTAAATATTTGTGACTTTGATTTTTTACTAATCTCTCGCACCTTTATTATTTGTTGTTGTTGCTGCGTTTTTTTCACTCCTAATTTTTTGTTTTTATTAGTGCAGTTTTCTGAAGGGTATAGAAAGCTTTTATTTGTATTAAAGCACTTTCATGGATTACTTTTCATTTGTTTTTAAAGTGTGTGCGTGAGCTGTAAACTTGTCCATCATATTCTCTTCTAAGCAGAGGAACTTCAGTTTAAGTGCTACTGATATCAAGTCAGTAAGAAACTCAACGTTGTAAATAAAACAAAGACGGTTGGAGTTTGTTTCATGAGAGAATACCATTTCAGTCTTTATACTTCAAAATTTCATGTTTAATACGTGCTTGCCATTTATTTGTACAATTATTTGTGAAATGTATGAGCAATTTCTGAGGTATTTACAGAGCTTGTTTCATGATACATCATGAACTATTGTGGTGATACTTTTTTCAATACGGTGAATTTTATTGTGCATTGGTCCAATGAATGTACAGTGTAAGTTATAACAACAGTGTATATTTTATACACACACACAAACACACACACACACAACCACACACAACACACACACACACACACACACACACACACACACACACACACACACACACACACACACACACACACACACACACAAAACACGCAACACACTTGACATAAACAATGCACACCATTACTAAGAAATTCCATTATTCTTTAGGAATGAGATTTGGAAATGTGCAAGCCAGATTTGAACTTCATTATTATACTTTATATATATATATACAAACCCGTATATATATATGTTATATATATATATATATATATATATATGTTTAAACTAGAAAATATATTTTAAGGAAAAAACAAGTATTTTAAATTTTATGGCATATACATCTCAAAAAAGTTGGGACAAGGCCATGTTTACCACTGTGTGGCATCCCCTCTTCTTTTATAACAGTCTGCATGTGGGGACTAGGAGACAAGTTGCTCATAGGAATAGGAATGTTGTCCCATCTGTCTAATACAGGCTTCTAGTTGCTCAACTGTCTTAGGTCCTTTGTCATCTTCCTCTTTATGATGCGCCAAATGTTTTCTATGGGTGAAGTCTGGATGCAGGCTGGCCATTTATACCCGATTTCTTCTACGCAGCCATATTTTAATTGATGCTGTGGTCTGGCATTGTCATGTTGGAAATCAAGGTCCTAAAGAGACGACATATGGGAGCATGTTGTTCTAGAACTTGAACCTTTCAGCATTGATGGTGCTTACCAGTGTGTACTGCCCATGCCAATATATGCAACCCATCTCAGAGATGGTTCTGATGAGCTTAACAACTTGGGTTGTCCTTGTCCTCTTTAGTCCGGATATGGCATCCCAGTTTTCAAAAAGAACTTCAAATTTTGATTCGTCTGAAGAACAGTTTTCCACTTTGCCACAGTCATTTTAATAGCCTGGCCCAGAAAAACGCCTCGCTTCTGGATAGTTTTAGAATGGCTTCTTTTTTGACCTATGAGTTTTAGCCGGCAACGGCGAATGCACGGTGGATTTTGTACCGACAATGTTTTCTGGAAATTCCTGAGCCCATTTGATTTCCATTACAGTAGCTCGTTGTGATGCCATCCGTCTAGGGCCCGAATCACGGCATTCCAGATTTTTCCGGCTTTGACCCTTACGACAGAGATTTTCCAGATTCCTGTTTTGGATTTACAGAGAGGATAACTTCAAACTCTTTACAATTTTTCTCTGAGAAACTCCTTTCTGATATTGCTCCACATTTTTTCGCGCAGCATTGGGGATTGGTGATCCTCTTCCCACTGTTCTGAGAGACACTGCCATCTGAGAGGCTCTTTTTATACCCAATATGTTGCCATATATATTGCATTGGTCCTCCATGTTCCTTATATGTACATATTTTCGGCCTCTTATTGCTATGTCCCATTTTTTGGATTGTGTATCTCATATAAAATAGCCAATATTTGGCATATTTCAAAATGTCTCACTTTCAACATTTGATATGTTATCTATATTCTATTGTAATAAAATATAAGTATGAGATGTAAATTATTGTTTTTTTTATTCACAATTTGAGTTCCCAATTTTTTGGAATCGGGTTTGTATAAACACATATATATATATATATAATTATGTATATATATATATATCTGTGAAAACCACCCAGCAAAGTTTTTTTAAATTTAATTTTTCTGCAAAAATCATCCTAAATATTGAAGAACATTCTGTACAATTTTTTTTTTAAATACTAAAGGCCATATAGAAATCTGTTGAAATATGCTTGTATCAAACTTTGATGCTCGTTATATCAGAATTAGATTTTTAGACTTTAGCCTGTTTTTTTAAAAGGGTCCCATACATATTTTATATTATATATATATATATATATATATATATACATAATTATGTATATCTGTAGTATTGTTGTGTTTTAGAGTTAACTAAATTTTAAAAATAATGATTCTTTTTTTTAAATACTAAAGATATAGCTGTTTATATCGAACCTGGAAAATCCCATTATTTTTGTCCTTTTGGCAACGTTTTGTTCATAGAGTACTGAATGAGATTGGGAAATGTTGCTAGCCAGATTCAAACTTCATTGAGAGCACAGCTGCTACATGACCTGGACACTTTTAATTAACATAACCATGAAAGTTCCCAGTCAGGGAAAAAAAACCCATCCGTGTGAATATTTAATTTGCGAGTGCACATGATGGTGTGATAATCGTCATGCACAGGTGATATCTGGACCCGTGACAGTCCTTCAGGCCCAGAGGCTGCAGATCACAGCATTAATAATGTACATACGGGTGGAAGCAACACTAATCCAACACATGCTTATAAATTATAATGTGCTTTCATATTTATCACAGCTCTTGCCATTTCTCATGCTTCAGAGAAATGTATCACTTAACAATGAATTATTAAGCTGTGCAGCATGGCATGTATGTCCAGACAGCTGACAACACGCTTTAACTCTCATGAGTTACACTGACCATCATAGACGTCAGACTCGTTAGGGGACAGATCTGGGTGCTTTATTGAGAACATGTCGCTCTTGTAAAAGTCAGACTGAGTTGACCAATGCTCAGTCTGTCCGATGAATGAAGTAATAATCGCCGAGAGGTTGTGTGGTACAGGGACTGAACAATGAGTCAGAGGTATTCTTAGCCTAAACCGCCTTAACGATGGCAGAATGAGGAATACTAAATATATAACACACAGCTTGCTAGTCTAATTACGCATCGTTTAACATTAAACACTAAAACAATTCAGCTGAAGCACATCTTTGTGTGTATATCAGCTGTTTTACAATGGTTCATCAGTGGTCCTCAACCAAGGGCCCATGAGGGGCCATAGTAAATGTCCAAGGGTGCCACAGGATCACTTAAAATATTTAAATTAATACAATACATTAAATAATAATTATAATCCAAATTAAAATACCAGAATGCATTTACAATCAAGATGTGAACAAGGTTGTTCTTGTTAACTAAAACTATTAGTTTATTATCAGCTGCTTACACACATTTTCCAAACTTTGCCTTTTTTCAAAACATTTCACACAAAGCCATGAATTGCACACAAAATGCAAAATGCCTCAATTATCTTGTAAAATAAAGCAATGCATTCAATGCATTCAAAATATCACAAACATGTCTCAAAAGCAAACGTTTGCCATAATATTAAATCCTGTGTTCAATACTAATATTAATTCCAGGTAATATTGTGTTCCTGTGGCTCAGTGGTAGAGAATTGTATTAGCAGCGCAAAGGTTGTGGGTTCAAGTCCCAGGGAACACACATACTGACAAAAAAATGGATAAAAGCTTCTGATAAATGTAAATATTAATTCCTGTTAGAGGTGTGTGTTACATAGATAACTATGTGCTGTGTTTTGCAAAAAGTGTTTTATGAAATTAAAAAACTGAGTCAAATGCTGAGCATTAGTGTAAGTTTTTGCAGATTTGGTGTGTTTCTGCTGTTTGAGAGTCAGCTTTCAGAAATTGTGTGAGTAGTGAAGATTTTGTGTGCAAGCAGCTG
This sequence comes from Ptychobarbus kaznakovi, assembly GCA_027422405.1. Taxonomy (NCBI): domain Eukaryota; kingdom Metazoa; phylum Chordata; class Actinopteri; order Cypriniformes; family Cyprinidae; genus Ptychobarbus; species Ptychobarbus kaznakovi. Next base: position 5,389,561 of record CM049803.1, on the reverse strand, counting down.
AAAAAAATGTAAAACAAAATATCTGTTCATCAGAATCATAATGTGCTTTGAACTAAAGCTGAATAAAAATATTTGCAATTAAATAATTCATAATAAAAAAAATCAATAATATGGTAAAATAAACAATAATATATGTACATTTTGTCCTGGCAAGTAACCAAAATTAAACGTATAAGTCGAAGCATTAAAATGATTCAGGCTAAAACCAATACAAAATAAAGTTAAACACAGACATGCTGTTAAAAACTAATTTTTAGTTTTTTTTAATTTGTAATGTTAAAAAGACAAAAACATTAAAATAGCTAATCCTAACCTACAATATATATGTATGTATCTATCTATCTATATGTATGTGTGTGTGTGACAGAGATATACATAAATAATACTAAAATAACACTGGATATATGTTGTTTTTATTGTATAACATACAGTTTGAGAATCACTGGTTTAGCGTATAGCTAAAATCACATTGTTAAAACTGCTACATAATACTGTCACTTGGTCGCAGCTGTAATGGACTCATGGGGCTATTATGGTGCAACTTCACGAAACCAACAAAGAAGGTGTGTGGAAATACAAAAATATTTAACACAAAATCACAAAAAATAGGTTTTGAGCCTCTTTCTTGGTTTGCCGTAGTTGATTTATTTATTTAGTTGTTTTTTCATGAGTTTTCTCTCAGAACAGATTTCTTCCAGCTTCATCATTTATATTGGACTATTAAGTCAAGGCGCTGTATTAGCACACATTCAGTCTTGGTGCTCACGTGGGACACCAGGTTTCAGTCTGGCTTATGATTTTATGTTGTTCTCCACAATATCAAATAAAAGAGGCTAGAAGCCACTTAACTACCTCCCAAATAAATGCCTTTACACAAGAAAACCATGAAATCGCAGCAAACTAAATTCATCGAACACAGTTGGCTGCTCAAACTACTCACTCTCTGATCCAGCCAGGATTTTCCCCACTGACCTGAAACTAAGAAAAGTCCTGCCCTCGCAACAGCAATCTGGATACCTGCGATAACAAGTGAAAAATGTTGGAAGCAATCCACTCCGGCAGTGCTAAAACCTTTCCGATCCCTCCACTTCATTAGGAAGTCTCTAATCTCTGCAGTCTCCAGCGCTGATAAGGCCGCAGCACTAATGCAGCGGAGTCAAAGTTCAAGCCGCCTTCGATGTTTCGATGCTTAACGCGCTAAAGTTCCTGCATGTTCATTAGACAGCTTTATCTGAAGAGTCTACCCATCAAGATGGGGGTGAGGAGGAGAAGACGAGAGAGAGCCAGAAGATGGTGTGGTCAAGAGCAGATAAGCACCAGGCTCTTGTCTGACCCTCTTTCTATGGCCTCTTAAAGCTCTCATTTTTAAGTCCTTTGAGCAGAGTGAGTGAACTTCGAGACGAGAAAATCCCAGACCACCTTGATGTCCTCATGCTGTTGAATCTGCGACTGCCCGACACCAGTGCAGAGGCCCTGTAGTCATCAATATTGCATTGCTATTTAGAAGCCCGTCGCAATTTCGGCATCACAATCCGGTGGCCCGTGGCATGCATAACGAGGGACTGTTTATACAAATCCCTCTCCCTGTAAAATTGCTTTTCAAAGGCGAGATATGATTCTGTAACCCCTCGGATATCAAAGGTGCGGCGCACCGGAGGGAGGACGGCTGTTGATTTAAAGAGCATATGTGAAAGATGACAGGACCGAGTAGCGTTTGCAATATCGGCCTTTGAAAGCTGTTTTCGGGTTTTTGTTTACTGGTGTTTTGGGTGTCATTACCGATCGGGTCACGCTCATAAAGTCATTAATTGATGCTAACGGGCTGCTTTTAACTGGATTTAAAGGTACCAGTGTTCCTGATGTAAACAGGAAGGATATACACTCAAAACTTAGATGCTGTTTGAACAGATCTGGCATTTTCGCGCACTTTCAATCAGCAGCGTTTTTAAGCTAAACAAGTTGTGAGATTTCTGAACGTCAGATCTTTAATTCATGTTTGCACTAGTTCTCGAGTCTCGTGTGACTTGGGGAAATTCAGAAACACTCGATGCAAACGAACAAACCGTATCACAGTCATTCCCGTGTAAGTGTGCCGGTTACATCTCGGTTTGGCCCAAAGCATTAATGTTTACTTTGTGTATCTTGATGAAATCTTACATGAAATAATCAAGTGACAATGTTCTTTGCTGTAGATGTTGTCTGTTCATCTGCTCTTTGGCTTTGATGACCGAATTATTTGTGTTCGTCAATGCATGTCATCAGATCACAGTCAGATCACAATTAAGAGAAAAAAAACTTAATTATTCTTTTAAATATAAATACCATTTTAATTTAATTATTTGTTCAACTGATTTGTCTAAAACAGTTGATTAAATCAGGAACAATACAAGTGAACGTCTTTATAAATGGGTCAACCGGTTTTTCATGGTAATTTTGGTCAATGCATGTTATCAGATCCTAGCAACCTGTCACCTCATCAAAACAAACTAATAAATACAAAATAATAATCAGAATCATACTGTTTTGTCAATTGACCATTTGCAGGGAGCTTGATTGACAGGCGATCTGACCAATCAGAAAGTGGATATTATGTGCCGCTGCTAACCACCATCTTGTCCGACATCTACTGCCGGTCTCCATAGAAATACATTTTAAAACGGGGTAAAAAAGATTGACTGAATTAAAACTTTTTCAATATAACTAAATATAAATATGTGCGCAGGGTTAAGCTGTGCTGTTGTTGGTTGCCACTGTAACGGCAATAAGCTAAAGAATTCCTTTAAAGTACTTGTTTTGCGTATCAGAAATCTGTCATGTCCGGCACTGTATGCATTTCTTGCAGAGCTTAAGTTAAAATACTGAGTGTGAAATAATAAAATAATGTTAAAACGTGTGCTCTTAGTTCGGATAGAAATGGGGTGGCAGTCTTGATCAGTCAATGCTTCCACAATAAAGTAACAGAAGTTAAGAGGCTATCAGATAGTCTAATTTCATCACAATAGAATCAGAATGAATCACAGCCCATATAATTCCTTGCAATGCACCACAGACTGTTTGCCCTGACGACGAGAAGAACAATTTATGGGACAGCCTTGACACACTTTCGGACAATCGCCTCAGAAGACCACTGTGATGAGTAAGGCGGGGCTGAGAGCCGTGGGAACGGAGCGAGGCTGGTGGAGTTTATGATAATGAACCGGTCTCGAGTCCTACGGAGTAGCTCCGGAAGGATAAAAGGAGGAGAGACGACAGTGCAAGACGAGAGAGGACCAGGCCTGGACTTTTGTTTGTGTTTTGTGTGCGGCAGGCGTCCGCGAAGGGGCTTCCGCTTTTCAATTTTGTTTGGTTATTTTGTTAGTAAAGTCTTTAAATGTTTGCCGCTTCCCGCCTCCTTCTTCCCGAACTGTGTTACATTGGAGCCGAAACCTGGGAGGAAGGAGGGACACACTCTCAGAGAGCCCTTGCTGCTGAGGGGGATCGCGGTGCTGAGGAGATCGGGCAGCAGGAAGTAGCGGAGACCGCCGGTGGCTGCCAGATGCGGTGGTGCTGGAGTGATGGAATAACAGGTGAGATGGAAGGCTCGCTGCTGTACTCCTGGGTCGAGGAGGGGTGGCTGTTGTCTTAGAGGGAGCTGAGGAGTCGGTGACGTTCACCAAGAGGCCGGAGCCTGCTGCCATCCGCCATGTCTGGGGAGGAGCAGGGAATAGGGGACTTACTGCCAGGTGCCCTCGACCGGAGGAGCCATCGCCGTCTGCCAGGAGGCAGAAGAGCATCGGGCCATCCACCAAAGATGTCCAGTACCATCTCATGGCACCGCAAGTGCCGATAATTGTTTTTCCTCTCTCCCCTCTCTCTCTCTCATCATTGTTTCGTCTCCTTTTCTTTCGCCTTGTCTGTCCTTACCCCCAGGTATGCCACGGCCTGGGAGGAAGGGGGGTAGAGTAGAGCGCAGTCTCGGGGGTACCACCCGGCCTGCAAGGGGCGATGGGGGTATATGACGAGTGGGGAAGGGCCGAGAACCGGGGTAATGGAGCGAGGCCACCTACACCAGCGGTGGCTATAAGACACAGATTGACTACTGGATGGTTCATTGGCAAGACCTGAAGCTAGTTAGAAACACTAAAGTGATTCCATACAACAGTGTTGCACCCCAATACCGTCTCCTGGTGCTGGACATACAAATGGACCAACTACATCAGACAAGGAAGCCAACAACAAGGAAAAGCGGTAAGGGGACTGGCCCTGACGACACCCCAGCTGAGGTCTGGAAGATCCTTACAACTGTACCAATTTTTAAAAGCAAGGGGGGTGTCAGCGAGTGCGCAAACAACCAGCCAATATGATTTCTGTGCCACACAATGAAGATCTCTTAGTGAGTGTTAGACCAATGCCTTCTAATCATTGTCACCACCACGTCCAATCAGTGTGCTATCGTAAAGGGATGCTGCACCACTGATGCTATCCATGCTGTCCGTTTGCTGATTGAGAAAAACAAAACGGTTCACATGGCCTTTTTAGGCCTAGAGAAAGCGTTCAACCGAGTTCATCATGACCCCATTTGGCCTTCGGATGGAGATTTACTTCTCAAATCAAATCAAATCACTTTTATTGTCACATCACCACAGCACAAGTGCCTTGGTGAGTGAAATTCTTATGAGCGTGCTCCAGACAGTGCAAAAAAAAACAAAAACAAGACACAACAATTTACATATGGACAGTACATATTTACAGACTGTACAGAAGACAATGTGCAAAATACACATACATATACTCAGTACACATAGTGTACTATAAAGACATACTTAGTTATCAACTACACATTATACACTGTATGTACACATCTACATTATGTACACTATCTATACATTATGTAATCTATGCATAGTAATATTGTGAAGGTGCAGCAGATTATAAATGTGCAGCAGATTGGTTGAGCAGCAGATAGTTGTGCAAAGGTGCAACAGATTATACATATGCAGTGTCGTGGATGTGCTTTTGTATGGTGTCCAGTGATAGCAGATGTGTTAGTGCAGTGTGTGTGTGTAGTCCGGTAGAACTGTGTTAAAGTGCAGAGCATGGCATGTTGTGTGAGTGGGAGTGTGATGTAGGGTGAATTAGTTTTTTCTGTTCATTAGCCTGATAGCCTGAGGGAAAAAGCTGTCCCTCAGTCGGCTAGTGCGGGATCGGATGCTGCGGAGACGTCTTCCTGAGGGCAGCAGAGAGAACAGTCTGTGGGACGGGTGGCTGGAGTCTTTGATAATCCTCCGGGCTTTTCTTGTACACCGCCTGGTGTAGATGTCCTGGAGGGAGGGAAGCTCACCTCCAACAATGTGGCGGGCAGTTCGCACGACCCTTTGCAGAGCCATGCGGTTGCCAGCGGTGCTGTTTCCAAACCAGGCGGTGATGCAACCAGTCAGGATGCTCTCCACAGTGCAGGTGTAGAAGGATCTGAGGATTCTGGGGCTCATTCCAAACTTCCTCAGCCGTCTCAGGAAGAAGAGGCGCTGATGTGCCTTCTTCAGCACTGCATCTGTGTGAGCAGACCATGTGAGATCCTCGGTGATGTGAACGCCGAGGAACTTAAAGCTGCTCACCCACTCCACAGGTGTCTTGTCGATGGTGATGGGTGTGTGTTCTCTGCTCTGTCTCCTGTAATCCACCACCAGCTCCTTGGTCTTGTCGATGTTGAGTGAGAGGTGGTTCTCCTGACACCATTTAGTCAGGGTACTCACCTCCTCTCTGTAGGCCGTCTCATCGTTGTCGGTGATCAGGCCTATCACCGTTGTGTCATCAGCAAATTTGACGATGATCACAGATCCGTGCTTTACTGACAAGATGTGCATGACAATCGCAGTTTTTGACTAATCGCGATTGTGATTTTATTTCCATTTATCGTGCAGCCCTAATATCAGGCAAAGACTTTGAGTTGCCCCAATCTCAGAGAAGTTCAGAGAAGCCCATCTCAGGTGGTATGGCCATGTCATGCGTAGTGATGAGGACTCTGTGGAAAGAACAGCTTTCCTCCTCGACCCAGGATTTCACTGATCGCGACCAAAGAAACAGTGGATGGACAGTGTCAAGGAGGACATGCGTGCAGTGATCCCAACCCCAGAGGATGTCATAAACCGAGCTAAGTGGAAAAGACGAAGCTGAGCAGCCGTCCCTGTGTGAAACACGGGAAACCCACCAGGAAAGAGGACTTTTTATTTGATGGTTTTATTTGATGGGGTAGAGCCGTAACTGTTGTAAAACGACTGAGGACATAAACACTGATTTATTTTTAGACATACGATAGACTCAGCATCACATATGTCCCATCTTTCCTACCATATGCTGTATCTCCACCTTCAGTCAAAAACATCTCAGTTCACATTCAAGTGGCTTTCTTTAAGTTAACTATGAATTCTCTGGAGCCATTATTATGTGTCTTTAGCCTTCATAAGGATTTAATGAGGTAATGCTGAAGCTTGAAGACAGGGAGCTGATGGTAATTAAACACACAGTTTAATGATATAGGCGATCTCCTCACTGTGATCCCCATGGGCTTCCAGCACATTACATACGTTACGCTTACAGTATCCTGGAGTGCTTCTCCAACCTCTCTGCTCAGCTCAATGCCTGATTGCTCACAATTATATTCACGCTATTTCATCTACTGAAAGACCTCATTAGAACAGCCAATTTAACGTAATTGATATTCACTTTCTTGTCCTGGGAGGACTGAGAGCAAAACAAAAGTATAAACTTAAGTCAACTTACATGATTTTACAAAGTATTAGTGTGTTCTGAAACCATGTGGTTTCATACAGTAAAGTAATTGTATGTAGACGACTGGATGCCTTCAGGTAAAAGACAAAGCAGTTAATTTGTAAAACTATAAACTACATCAAAACATTGTTGTTGTATGTTTTCATGCTATTCACAGTTCTGTGTGTATGTAAATACTCATTTGAACACATATAATTTACTTGATCAGTAAATGTTTGTTCGACACCAAACAGTTAAGCAGATTTATCATTAAAATGTCATATACAATAGGTCACAAATGCAACTGAATGTGAATATATTGGGGGGGAAATAAACTGTTAAATGGAAACTGTGGGTTCCTCTGGAGCTGCTCACATGAACATTCAAATGATAACAATCCAAGATTTTCCTTTGAAGAAAAATAAAAGTGTGATTTTTTTTCTTAAAAAACAAACTGACGACCAATGAGAGATCAGATTTTGGTTAGGCTATATTTCTCGACCTGCTGCTGCCACATAAACCAGTGCAAAGCCATTCTGTCACCCAGTGTACCAGCATTAGATGTGATAGATGTTGTCTTTATCCAAACCCTTTTTTGAGAGAAAGAAAATTGTCTGTCTTGCACACACATTATTTCTTAAACAGCATCAACGCACACTGGAAATGCAAACAATTTTTCAATGCAATAATTAAATATAATAACTTTCCACAGCACTTTATGAACTTAAACTTGACTTTCACAGCTGTTGAGATGGGCCTGCTTTCTTTTTTACAACATGTTTGTAATGTACTGATTTTTTATTAAACATTTTTTTTTTTTTTGGTGCATGTTTATATTAGTATCTAGGTTTATATTATCCTGGGATTTATCCTTGCAGTGAGCTATATGTGCAAATGAATGCAGTGAAACAGTAAGGGAGACTAACTTTCCATTAAATGTGCTCTAAGCGATTTTTGACAAACTATGTTTATATTTGAAAGCACCAAAACAAACACGCCCATTCCCCAACAGGACCTCACCCTTATTTTGACATCTCTGCCCACACATTCAAGCAAAGATGACACACAAGCATATTCAAACAAAAGCCAACACGGATAAGTTAAGCAAAATCAACGTTGAATTCAATATTTTGAGTTTCAGGGGCAGTTTTATTAATGTTGGTGGTATTTTTGCTCCAAGGCCCTATTAATGTCCAACCCTGAGAGGTAGACTGATGCAATGTTTACATGTCTCATCTTGCATTCAATGTGAACAGGCTTCATTTTTTATGAAGGCCAATAAATCAAAAGACTATTTATCAAATCAGCAAAAAGCGCAAGTTAAAATATCTGAGTGAACATAAATCTGGTCTGTCTAAAATATCAATGGTCAGTGAATGTGGTCCAAAAAACTTAAACATTATGTTTAATTTACAAATCACTGGGATTTTAAAGACTAAAATTCACAATACACTCAGGTTCCACAAAAAAAGCTTTCATTGAACAGTTCTTAAAATGTTCTTCACACTAAGAAAAAATGTATAAAGAACCTTTTGTACATTGGCACGGTTCTATGGATGTTAAATGTTCTTCATGGGACCATCAATGCCAGTTTATTTTTAAGAGTGTATAAACTTGATGTTATAGTCCTCTCCCAACAGCCGCCCACTTAAACGAATCGGTTCCCTGCAGAAGTTTGCACCCTTCCCTCTGTTTACATTGACTTTCAGAGGCACACAAGGTCAGTCGGAGGCGAGGGAACTGCTTGTGGACAAAGCCTTCCACTCCAAGCATCTCCAGCTCTGTTCAGGCTTGTGTAGACGGCCTTCCTCCCCCCCAAATCACAGCGCTACTCAATCGTCTGAAGTTCTCTTAATCAAAGTGCACCGCTGTGGCTAATCAAAGTCTCTAAATAACTCTTGCTCCCAACACAGGCCACCAGAGGATTAAAAATCCACTAGCCAGAACTAGGTTCTTCGATCCGAGCCCCGCTGCCTAATGAGAACTCCCTAAAGCCCTAGATCACAGAGAAAAGTCTGCGCCGGCGGACGAGCAGCCATCTTTAAATCCTTTGGAGATCTTATCAGGCCAGATGAAAATAGATATTGGTCTCGGAGAGAGCAGCAGTTAAAAGAATGGCAGAGGATTTAGGGGAAGCTTCTGCCAGCCATCAAGCGTCTCATTTACATAGTATTAGTTCCTGACAGACACCGTTAAGAAAGCAGACTTACCTGGAGGCAGGAGTTATGGGTGAATTAGAGCTGGCGTTTATTTACTCAGATCTGAGGCGGATTAGGCCTTGTTTACTCCTCAACTGATAATGTGTCTTTGTTTTCTAAGTCCTCCATGACACAATTACACCTCAGCGTTCCCTCAACGTTATATAGACATTTAGTTTGTCGACAGGTCGTCTGATGGCTGAAAGTCAGACTCTATCAAACAACAGACCGTGCTTTGATTTCTCTCGACACAAATCTCCTCTCATTCCAGATCCTGGAAAAATACCCACAGGTCTCTTTGTAGGAATATCAGGCTGCCATGAAATCAGGCTTTACAGGTCTATTTAAATAACAATCTCTGGATTTAGGAACTGCTAATTATAAACATGTTCCCGTTAATTAGCGGAACTCACTGCAAAGTCCGTAATACAGCGCAAAATTGATTTGAATCACAGGATTTTCGGGGGAATATTACCACACAATGCCATAGATGCATTGCAAAAAAATATGTTCTGTTTTATTATTTTTATCTTCTTTCTTAGTATAGATATCTAACCATTCTTGAATCAAGATGCCTTTAGTTGAGAAGCAAAATCATGCATTTCTTGTTTTCTGAAAAATGTATCAATTGTGTTAGTTTTTGCTTAAAACAAGAAAAATATCTACCAGTGGGGTACGAAAAATAAACTAAATTCAAATGCAAAACAAGATTGCATTGGCATATATTTGCTGAAGTGCTGTTATAGTATTTTTTTGTTACTTACATTAAGTTGAATACCAATTTAAATTAGGCAAATATAAAAAGAAAACCTATTTTTTCCCTGTTACAATGTATTTCGTTTCAAGCAACAAAAATGTTTTGTGTAATTGTATTAGTTTTAATTTTAATTACCTATATTTTAAATAATTTAGAAAAAAAACTAAAATTAAGACTTTTCTTGCCCTATTGGCCTCAAAAATGTGTAATTTTTTTCAGAAAACAAGACGTAATATCTTAAGCCAGTTTGCTACTCAAGTAAATGTATATTGATTTATGAATGTTTAGATATGTCTAATGTAAAACAAGCAAACAATACTAGGAAAGAAAATAGTTTTTGCAGTGTGAAAAGATTCAATGTCCGTTGAGCACTAATGTTGTTCTAGTGCGAGTTTAATTGATGGTTTTCCATTAATCTTGTGAGAGAAAGAAAACCCTATCAGTCTTAACACCGGCACACTATGTCCTGTAATAATTAGTCAATCAAATCCTCACACTCAAAAGACATGTGAACTGAGAGAGGCCTGTAAAAAGAGACTCTGGCACAGATCTGACAAGCTACTTCACCGTCATGTCAGAGTCGTCTAACTTTAACATTTTCATGTCTTCCCCAGCAGGTTATTAAAATAAATGAGGACGCTTTGGACTGCAGTGCCACTTCTCTCTAATGGGACATGAGAAATCTCAGAGCCAATAGCAGCAGCCGACTGGATGGAGTCTGAATAAAGTGGACAATTAGGGGAGATATTTTTGCCAAGTCCAATGAAATATTCCTTGTTATTTTAATAATGCAGACGATGGCTAATTTACAGAGGCTGATTTTGTCAAGGTAATGTGCAGCCGGTGTGTCTAGATGACACTCTGATTATGGTTCCTTGCAGCGCGGCTGTGAGTCCATTAGGTAAAGCAGCACAACAGGTACAGCAGCACCCTTCACATTCACACATATACACATGAGTATATACATATACACACATATACACACAAGTATATATATACATACACACATATACACAAGTATATATACATATACACATACAAGCATACACACATATACACATATACACACAATATACATATATAAATATAAGCATACACACATATACACGTATATATACATATACACAAACAAGCATACACACCTATACACACATATATACATATACACATACAATCATACACACATATACACACATACACATACAAACATACACACATATACACATATACACACATATACACACATATATACATATACACATACAAGCATACACACATATATAAATATACACAGACAAGCATACACACATATATACATATACACATACAATCATACACACATACAGTATACACATATACACACATACACATACAAACATACACACATATACACACATATACACATATACACATATACACACATATATACATATACACATACAAGCATAAACACATATATACATATACACGCATATCGTCTCAGGTTACGTATGTAACCATGGTTCTCCGAGTGGGGAACGAGACACTGCGTCCCTAGGGGTCGCTATGGGGAACGCCGTCAACGTGACTCGTGTCTGAAGATACATATGTAAAAACACCAACTGTTGGCCGGCGACAGCCCATGACGTCACTACCGGTGCGAACCATAATAAAAAGCCGCCGGGAGAATACATCATCCGCTTCTTCGTCTGAAGCTTGTGTCCGAAGCATGGCCCAAAGCCTAGGGGATGCAGTGTCTCGTTCCCCACTCGGGGAACCATGGTTACATACGTAACCTGAGACGTTCCCCTTCATGGGAACTTCGAACTGCATCTCCTAGGGGTCGCTATGGAGAACGCTATACCCACGCCACCATGCTGAGGGGAGTGCAAGCCAATTTCGCGAAAAACTTAGCCAACTCTACCAGGCTAAGGGAGTTGCCCCCGGGACGGTTGATGGCTGTCAGTGACATCATCCCCTACGGCCAAAAGCCTGAGCTGCATACCCAAGATCCTTACCTGCTGGGTGCCAGAACTACCGGACCCAGGGTAGAGCTCAAAGGTCTGGAATCAGAAGGATTCCTTTAAGGGGATATGGCCAAGCACCTAGTGGTTAGTAACTAGGTCCGGCAGGTCACTCAGAAGCTACCGCTGCTCTGCACAAGCTTGCTGAGGGAACTGTCTCAACAGACCGTTTGGTAGCGACACCATTATTTTTTTTGGACTCAAATATATGGGACAAAGAGAGCGGGGCCCAAGGCACAAGCTGGGGCTTTGACCAACTCAAAAAAGGGCACGAAGCTGTGCGCGTAACCCTACGTACAGGATTTTTAGAAAGAACGCAGAACCTTGATGTGCGAACTTACCACTTGAGTGGATTTTTAAAAAAGTGCCCAAAGACTAGCGTGCGCACTTACCATAACATGTATTTTTTTAGAAAAGAACGCAGAACACTTGATGTGCGATCTTACCACTGAGTGGATTTTTAAAAAGTGCCCAAAGATCTTAGTGTGTGCACTAATCTAGATGGGTAACGTTCTATGGCTCCGGGGTGGAGAACTACTCACTCTTTAGAGTAAGAGGGAACTCAGACGCTCAGAAGGGAGCGGCATGCTCATAAGCGACCCTCTAGGTGAGGGGAGCAATGCTAGCTCTACCGACAGCGAGCTCTAGAGAGCGGAGAAATCAACCCTCAGAATGAGAGGGAACTCAGACGCTCAGAAGGGAGCGGCACGCTCATAGGTGACCCTCGTTGGTGAGGGGAGCAGTGCTAGACCAATGAGGAGCTCTAAGAGAGGAGAACTCATCCCTCAGAGTGAGGGGACTCAGACGCCCTGAAGGGAGCGGCATGCTCATAGGTGACCCTCTATGGTGAGGGGAGCCATGCTAGCTCGACCAATACGGAGAGCGACCTATCACAGAGCTCTGGAGAGCGGAGAACTCATTCGTTAGAATGAGAGGGAAACTCAGACGCTCAGAAGGGAGCGGCCTGCTCATAGATGACCCTCTAGGTGAGGGGAGCAAAGCTAGCTCTACCAATACGAGCTCTGGAGGGCGGAGAACTCATTCCTCAGAATGAGAGGAAACTCAGACGCTCAGACGGGAGCGGTATGCTCATAGATGACCCTCTAGGTGAGGGGAGCAAAGCTAGCTCTACCGACAGCAAGCTCTGGAGGACGGAGCACTCATTCCCCAGAATGAGAGGGAACTCAGACGCCCATAAGGGAGCGGCATGCTCATAGATGATCCTCTGTGGTGAGGGGAGCAGTGCTAGCTCTACCCATGAGGAGAGCGACCTATTACAGAGCTCTAGGGAGCGGAGAATGTCAGACACTCAGAATGAGAAGGAACTCAGATCCTCAGAAGGGAGCGGCATGCTCATAAATTACCCTCTAGGTGAGGGGAGCAACGCTAGCTCTTACCGACAGCGAACTCTGGAGAGCGGAGGACTCCTTCCTCAGATGAGAGGAAACTTAGACACTCAGAAAGGAGCGGCATGCTCATAGGTGACCCTCTATAGTGAGGGGTGCAAGGCTAGCTCGACCAATCAGGGAGAGCAATCTATCACAGAGCTCTGGGGAGCGGAGAACTCATTCCTCAGAAATTAGAGGGAACTCAGACGCTCCGAAGGGAGCGGCATGCTCATAAATGACCCTCTAGGTGAGGGGAGCAACGCTAGCTCTACCAACAGCGAGCTCTGGAGAGCGGAGAACTCATTCCTCAGATGAGAGGAAACTTAGATGCTCAGAAGGGAGCGGCATGCTCATAGGTGACCCTCTGAGGTGAGGGGAGCAATGCTGGCTCGACCAACGGTCGCATGAAGAGGTCCGCCTGATAAGGACCTATCGGATTCCCAGGCTTGATTTGCAGACCAGAATAACCTGAAGACCAAGGAGGTTCTACCGAAACCTCCGAGGAGACCTCGGGTCCGGGCCATCAGTAAGGCAGTTCGATGAACATAGAACCTGACCAAAGTCATCATAGGTCCAGTCTGACTGCAGTCTAGGTTCCCACCTAACCTCGGTCAGGTGGCGGAGATGGTGGTTGCAGGGGAATTGGAGAGGGGAAGCCAGGGGCCGCCCCCTCCCGAGGGAGGGGAGTAGGTGTTCATTTTTACTCCAGTCCGGACGAGGGTGTTGTTGAGAACGCTTCGTCTGGATTACCTCCCTCAGGTCTCGCCTACCTCTCCTTGACCTGTACCTCCCTCTAGCCCTACCCGCAGGTGGGGGAGGGGCACAAGTCTCGACACTAGCCTTCTGTGCCCGTCTCCGATCCTCAGACCAGGCCGGGCCAGGACCCCTGCTTTGTTCGGGCTCAGACCTGGACCTTCTTGGGATGAAGGTTTCAAAGGCTGCTGAGCGTGCCCTCGCCTCCCTGAACTTCTCGACCACCGTCTCGACAGAGGTACCGAAAAGTTTGGAAGGCGAGATTGGCGCATCGAGAAGAAAACCCTTCTCTTTCTTCTCGAGGTCTGCCAAATTCAACCACAGATGCCTTTCCGTTACCACCATGGCTGCCATGGACCTGCCCATAGCAGTGGCAGCCTGCTTGGTGGCACGGAGGGCCAAATCCGTGGTGCGGCGCAGCTCAGCTACCTCGTCAGGTGAACAAGCCCTGATCGTTATCCAGGTCTTTCAGCAGGTCCGCCTGGTACGCCTGGAGCACCGCCATGGTGTGCAGCGAGGCGACCGCTTGACCTGCTGCTGCGTACGCCCTGCCATTTAAGCGTGATGTATCCTGAAGGGGCTTAAACGGCAAGGAGGGAACCTTCAGAGAGGCTGTATTACCCATAGAGAGATAGCTAGCTAGCATCTCTTCTACAGGTGGCATCCTCTCATAGCCGCTTTCACGATCCTGGCGATGTTAGCATAACTAGTATGCTGAAACCTGTGGATGCGAGAGGAAAACGGCTTTTTCCATTCCCTCTTAACCTCCGTATGGAGAGTAGGAAGGAATGGAAGCTCACCTGAGCTGGGGTTTATGGCGGAGAGGTATCGCTCATCGAGGCGTCCCGGCGGCGCCGCCATCTTGGTTCGCTCCCACGGCAAGTGAAGCCTCGCCGTGGCGGGTTCCATAACCTCCAACAGCTGTTCGTACGCAGGGCAGGAGGTTTCAGAGAGTTCAGTCTCAGCTTCCTCTTCCTCAGACATCTCCTGCTCTTTCTGGGCATAACCCAGCAGAGCACTAGCCGCTGGATCAGATGATGTCAGAGAGATCGCATCATCATAATCCAGCGGCTCACCCTCGTTCCCGGCCGACTCGTGCGAGAGGGAAAGCTCCCTCTCTAACTCATCGGCCAGATCCACCTGCGAGCCCCACGATTTCATTCTCCTCCGTGCCTCGGCCACGGTGGGTCCCGAATCGCGGGAAGCAGACGGCTGACCCTCTTTCCTCGAAAAGAGGGACAGACGAGAGCGGAGCTTTTTCATAGAGAACCGCTCACAATGCACGCAGATTGCCCCCTCAAGGACATCGCGTGCGTGCTCCATGCCCAAACAAAAGACGCAACAATCGTGTGTGTCATCGGGTGTCAAATAACGAGGACACGGATCCACACACTTCTTGAACGCCTTGCTAGTGCTCGCCATTTGATAATAAAGGAAAAACTGTATTCCTACCAGAATGCACGCTTCAAACAGACCAGTCAGTGAAGACGAAGAAGAGGATGATGTATTCTCCCGGAGGCTCTTTTATTATGGTCGCGCCGGTAGTGACGTCATGGGCTGTCGCCGGCCAACAGTTGGTGTTTTTACATATGTATCTTAAGACACGAGTCACGCTGACGGCATTCCCCATAGCGACCCCTAGGGGACGCAGTTCAAAGTTCCCATGAAGGGGAAATACATATACACCTACAAGCAGACACACATATATGCACATATACACATACAAGCATACACAACCTATACACATATATACAATATACCTACAAGCATACACACATATATGCACATATACACACATATATACACATACACATACAAGCATACACACATATATACATATACACATACAAGCATACACACATATACACACATATATACATATACACATACAAGCATACACACATATACACATATACACACATATATACATACACACATACAAACATACACACAGATACACATATACACACACATACACACATAAACACATACACATATACAAACATACACACACACTCAGACATAAACACAAACACACATACGCACACACACACACATAGGCACACACATAGGCACACACACACACACACACACACACACACATATAATACACACACACACACACACACACACACACACACACCACAACACACACACATAAACACACACACACACACAACACACACATAAACACACAAACACATCACACACCACACACACACACACACACACACACACACACAACACACAACACACACCACACACACACACACACACACACACACACACACACACACACACACCCACATTAAACACACACACACACACAACACACACACACAAACACATACTGTATACAGGCTTTACTCACTACAGCAATATAAACATTCTCATCAATGCCTTTCCGACTGGATTAAAAAATAAAAAAGTTCACTATAATAACTCTGCTTTTCACTGTGAAACTGTGCTGGCTTTTGCTTATATTCATAACAAAAATATATGTTATAATTATAATAAAAATAGAATTAGTATATGCAAGCATCTAATTATCTTAAGCTACCATAACTCTATAATGTTATTTTAAAGTGCAGATCTATTAAAGCCTTTTGTACACAACTATATAAGCAGATCAGTAGTCAATTAGTGGTGATACATGATTAAATAAATAAACACTATTTAATTAAAGATAGCAAATAAAATATGTGTAACATTTTGTGAAATTTTGATATCTATATTTTTAGAATAAATGTATAATTATTGTGTATAATGTTTGTGCTGACATAATAAGAAATAAATAATTTGAAAATCAATTTGAAATATAAAATAAATAAACAGATTAATACATAGAAACTTGAACACCAAATGAAAGCTGTCAAAATAAAGTCCTGGAACTGCTAACACACATCGGCCAAACAGGAACTATTTCCAGCATAGGCCCAGTCCCAAATGTATCACTTCATGTGCCCTTGCGTGCTTACGGACTTACAATGGCCCGCGTGCGCATGTCGTTAAGTCCACGAGACCGTAGGGTGTCCCATTCTTCATTTTAGCATTCAGAAGGGTTGAAGCACTCCCTTATGCGCACTTCTACCGAGCCTGCACTGGGTCGAGCCCCGCAGCAGACATCTACCGGCAGTCAAAGCGGCATTACGTCACGAAAGTGTGGACTCGTGCAGACCTGTCCCAAATGGCACCCTAAACCCTTGCCGTCTTTCTCCGAGTCCTGAACGCTAAAATGAGGAATGGGACACCCTACGGTCTCGTAGACTTAACGGACACATGCACGCGGCGGCCATTGTAAGTCCGTAAGACCGCAAGTGCACGTGAAGTGTTCCATTTGGGATGGGGCCTTAGGGTGCCATTTGGGACAGGGCCATAGAACTGCCATGTAAGGCAAGTCAAGTCACCATTATTTATATAGTGCTTTATGCAATGCACAGTGTGTTAACACAGCAATCTAAGATAAAGTTCACACCATATAATATCTTTGTTTGTTTGTTTGTTAACACCACTCTAGCATCTTTGGCTATATTCATAGTGAGACAATTTTGAATCTTCAGTTCACCTAACTTCAATATCTTTGGGCTGTGGGAGGAAATATAAGTCATAAATATACAGATGTATATATATATATTTATATATATATATACACAGGATGCGATTTGTGAAAAAAAAGAGGCTTTTGACATTTTTTATGAAATGTTTTTATACGACAAAAACTCTAACGTGATCGCAG